>SJYC01143402.1:0-50809 GCA_006408675.1 Madoqua kirkii
ATACTGACCTGGGGAGTTCATCTTTCAGTGTCCTATCATTTTGCCTTTTCATACTGTTCATGGGGTTTAAGGCCAGAATACTGAAGTAGTTTGCATTCCCTTCTCCAGTGGACCACATTTTGTCAGAACGCTCCACAACTCTCTTAGGTGGTCCTATACAGCATGGCTCATAGTTTCATTGAGTTAGACCAGGCTGTGGTCCTTGAGATTATATTGGTTAGTTTTCTGTGATTGTGGCTTTCAGTCTGTCTGCTCTCTGATGGAGAAGAATAAGAGGCTTATTCTTAGGTGGTCCTATACAGCATGGCTCATAGTTTCATTGAGTTAGACCAGGCTGTGGTCCTTGAGATTATATTGGTTAGTTTTCTGTGATTGTGGCTTTCAGTCTGTCTGCTCTCTGATGGAGAAGAATAAGAGGCTTATGGAAGCTTCCTCATGGGAGAGACTGACTGAGGGGAAACTGGGTCTTGTTCTGATGGGTGGGACCATGCTCAGTAAATCTTTAATCCAATTTTCTGTTGATGGGTGGAGCTGTGTTCCCTCCCTGCTATTTACCTGGGGCCAAAGACTCTTGAGAGTCCCTTGGACTGCAAGGAGATCCAACCAGTCCATTCTAAAGGAGATCAGCCCTGGGATTTCTTTGGAGGGAATGATGCTGAAGCTGAAACTCTAGTACTTTGGCAACCTCATGCGAAGAGTTGACTCTTGGAAAAGACTCTGATACTGGGGGGAATTGGGGGCAGGAGGAGAAGGGGATGACAGGGGACGAGATAGCTGGATGGCATCACTGACTTGATGGACGTTGAGTCTGGGTGAACTCCGGGAGTTGGTGATGGACAGGGAGGCCTGGCGTGCTGCAATTCATGGGGTTGCAATGAGTTGCACACGACTGAGAAACTGAACTGAACTGGGCTGAAACTATGGTGGAGGTAATGAAAATAATGGTGACCTCCCCAAAAGATCCCATGCATGTACTGCTACAGTCCATGACCCCAACCCTGCAGCAGACCACCACCGATCCACGCCTCCACCAGAGACTCCTGGACACCCACAGGCAAGTCTCCTCTGGGGCCACTGCTGCTTTCTCCTGGGTCCTGGTGTACAAGGTTCTGTTTGTGCCCTCCAAGAGTCTATTTCCCAGTCCTACGTAAGTTCTTCCACCTCTATGGTGGGGTTAATGGCGACCTCCCCCAAGAGGACTTACGCCATACCCACATCCAGAGCCCCGTCCCTGCGGCAGACTACTGCCGACCCGGCCTCTGCAGGAAATGCTCACACGCAGTTCTCTCAGTCTCTGTGGGTCCCTGGGTTCTGGTGCACACAAGGTTTTTGGAGCTCTCTGAGCATCTCTGGAGGGAATGGGGTTTGATTCTAAATGCAAATCGCCCCTCCTACCATCTTGCTGGGGCTTCTCCTTTGCCCTTGGACATGGGGTATGTCCTCACAGCATCTCAAGCGCCTACCATCTTACTGGGGTTTCTCTGACCTTGGACGTGGGGTATCTCCACATGGCCAGTCCAGCAAAGTGCAGCCAGAGCTCCTGACCTTGGACGTGGGGAATCCATTCATGGCTGCTCCAGTGAAGTTCAAATAGACAACCAATAATTATGGGTGTAAGTATGACACAAAGTCAGCAGTGTAACTATCTTATAAAGTAATTACGTTTCCATTTGCTTAATCTGCAGAGATGGAGAGGAGAATGGGTGAAGGGAGTCTGAGCTAGCTGGTGGGACAAAGACAGGATAACCATAGAACAGGTTAACCGTAGGATCCAACGTGGGCAAAGGGGCTGCAATTTGGCAGCCTCAGGATGGCTCTTCATACCACAGCCACCCAAAGCCCGGGCAAAGAGAGACAGAAAGCAAGTGAAGCTTGTGGAGACCCATCTTCCACCTGGAGGGGTCACTTGGCGCTTTCAGACTTCCCAGCCCCCCTACTCTACCTCACATCGACCCTGAGAACCACTCTTCTCGGGGGTGGCAGGGTCGCAGGGAATGTAACAGCCTCCTACAGAAAGGAGTCTCATGATCCTCTTGGACTCTTCAAGCAGCTCAGTAACTGGAAACAATCTTTGAAAAGGCCAGTCCACATAGGGAATATAACCACGTATTATAATAACTTATAGAGTATCGGCTTCCTGTGTAGCTCAGCTGGTAAAGAATCTACCTGCAATGCAGGGGATCAGATTTGATTCCTAGGCCTTGGTTTCTCCAGGAAGTTCCCCTGGAGAAAGGAATGGCTACCCATTCCAGTATTCTTGGGCTTCCTTAGTGGCTCAGAGGGTAAAGAATCCACCTACCATGTAAGAAACCCAGGTTTGTTCCTTCGGTTGGGAAGATCCCCTGGAGGAGGGCATGGCAACCCACTCCAGTATTCTTGCCTGGAGACTCCCATGGACAGAGGAGTCTGGCAGGCTGCAGTCCATGGGGTCACAAAGGGTTTGACATGACCGAGTGACTAAGCACAGCACAGCACATAAATCTGAACCACTATGTTGTACACTTGAAATTATACTTCAGAAAAGGGAGGCTGGTCCATACTTCATTTATGTCCATATACTGGGACAGTTATGTCCATAGACAGGGAAACAGGCCCTGTTGTTCCCTAAAACAACAGAGTCCTGAAATACATGAAGCAAAAACTGAGAGAACTGAAGGGAGAAATAGACAATTCAAAAATAATAGTTGAGATCACAATTTCCTATTTTCGATAATAGATAAAACCACAGGGCAGAAGATTAACAAGGAAACAGAATAAGCGAACAAGACTATATATAAACCCTCTGGATCTAAAAGACATTGCAAATGCTCTACCACCCATAGCCTAATACACCTTCTCCTCAAGTGCACACAGAACGTTCTCCAGGATAGAACATATGCAAGGCCATATGTGGGCACTCAGGAAAAGACAGTGTTACTGCTGCCCCTCCATTTTTTATGGAGTGAATGCTCACAGCAGAGTCTATTTCACAGCGAGGTATCATTTTAGGATGTGCATGTGTGCTCAGCCATGTGCGACTTCATGATCGCCAGGCTCCTCTGTCCATGGAATTTTCCAGGTCAGAATACTGGAGTGGGTTGTCACTTCCTACTCCAGGGGACCTTCCCAACCCAGGGAGTGAACCTGCATCTCGTGCATCGTCTGCTGTGACAGGTGGATTCTTTACCACTGCACCCTCTGGGAAGCCTCCACTTTAGGATGACTAACCTATATTTCTCATAGCTCTATTTTATATCAGTTTTAGATAGTGGGAGATGACTCTGCAAGGTCATTCCCAATTTTTCCAACAGTCGGAGTTTGGTCCATTTAGTAGTGAGGATGACTTATCTCCTGTTGTGCTTTATGGCCACCAACCCAGGAGGAGCCGGGCTGGGGCATGCTGGCTTCCTGAACTCCTGGTCACAAGCCAGATGTGTTTTTGTACCTTAAAAATTCATCCTCCCTGGTCTCATGATGTTCTATCTTAGAAAAATGTTTCTCCTCCAGTGGGGCCCTGGACCACGCACAAAGAAGGGCACAGCGCCCCAGGCGAGGAGAACATCACAAAACGGCACATGCCTGGTGGACACGGGGCAGGCAGCAGGCCAAAGGCTTCTGAACAGGGGTGTCAACTTGATGTCTGTGCCACTCTTCAAGCGGAAAATAAATCAGGCAGAGTTACCGAGCCCCAAATAGATATTTCTCTTCATCAAGAAAGGTTACCTGAATTCTGCAATCGCTCAGCGGGGAGTAGCCGTCAAAACCCGGGACCCAGGAGATGAGGATGCTGTGTGCGGAGCTGTTGTGGACCCTGACTTCAGTAGGTGGGGAGGGAATTGCTACATAAAAGACAAAAGACACACCACAGACACAATTATAAACCACAGGAGGTCACAGCTACCAAACAGGTGCATTAATGCCAAGCCCATGTCTGCTTCTTGAGATTGGGAAAATTAAACACGAGTTTTCAAGAGGAGCCACCCTCTGGGTAAGGGTAATCATATGAGCCTCTAGATTGGTCTTGCAGTGACAGGATGACTCTGCCTGGACTAGAGACGTGGGATGGAGACCTGTGCTCCTGTCCACTGATGACATGAGAACTTTTAGCTGGACAAGAATGGGGAAATATCCATTTCCTCCTGCCCTGTGCAGGGGTGTCACTGGCACTCTAAATGGGGGCAGAGCGCCACGGCCCTCCCTATCTGCCTTATGTTCAGTCACTAAATCGTGTCCAACTCTTTGCAACCCCATGGACTGCAGCATGCCAGGCTCCCCTGTCCTTCACTATCTCCCAGAGTTTGCTCAAATTTATGTCCATTGAGTTGGTGATGCTCTTTCCACCTCAACCTCTGTCACTCCCTTCTCTTTTCATCTTCAATTTTTTCCAGCATTAGGGTTTTTTCCAATTTGTCGGCTCTTTGCATGAGGTGACCAAAGTATTGGAGTTTCAGCTTCAACATCAGTCCTTCCAATGAATAATCAGGGTTGAATTCCTTTAGGATTGACTGGTTTGATCTCCTTGCAGTCCAAGGGGCTTCTTTCAAGAGTCTTCTCCAGCACCACAGTTTGAAAACATCAGTTCTTTGGCGCTCAGCTTTTTTTATGGTCCAGTTTTAATCAGGGTTGAATTCCTTAGGATTGACTGGTTTGATCTCCTTGCAGTCCAAGGGGCTTCTTTCAAGAGTCTTCTCCAGCACCACAGTTTGAAAACATCAGTTCTTTGGCGCTCAGCTTTTTTTATGGTCCAGTTCTTACATTCATAAATGACTACTGGAAAAACCATAGCTTTGACTAGATGGATCTTTGTCTGCAAAGTGATGTCTTTGCTTTTTAATACTCTGTCTAGGTTTGTTGTCCCTTTCCTTCCAAGGATCGAGCATCTTTTAATTTCATGTCTACAGTCACCATTCACAGTGATTTTGGAGCACACAAAGAGGAAATCTGTCATTCCTTCCATGTTTCCTCTTTCGATCTGCCTTTGTGTGTGTGCTTAGTCGCCCGTCATGTCTGACTGCTTTCCGACCCCATGGACTGTATCTGCCAGGGTTCTCTGTCCACAGGAGTTTCCAGGCAAGAATACTGGAGTGTGCTGCCATTTCCTACACCAGGGGAATCTTTTGGACCCAGGAGCTGGACCTGAACATCTGTCTTCATCCCTCAGCTAAACGCTGAGCTGGGGAGGCCTACATTAACCGAAGAGGAGCGGCTTGCCCTGAGAAAAAGAGGCACGCCGTGGGAACACGCATGCGTGTGCACGTGTGCCTGCGTGCCTATGTGACGCGGGGAGGAAGTGTTCCTGGCCGAGGAAATGGGTGAGAGTCAGCCCAAGCCAAAGAGCCAAAGGTATCTGCTCATGGGGCAGGAAAGGCAGGCTGTAATGAATGTGTGAAGACCTCAGTCACAGGTGGAACGTGGCTAGATACTCATTGTAATAGACTGTTACTAATAATCTATTATTAATAGAATCCAACACAGTATTGATAACATTCAACACAGATCTGTTTTTAATGTATTAAAATCTGTGAATCAATCCTGCTTTCATTATTTATTTATTTATTTACTTTTGGCTTGCAGGATTCTTAGCGCCCCAGCCAGGAATTGAACTCTTGCCCTTGGCAGTGAAAGCCTGAAGTCCTAACCACTGGACTGTCAGAGATACTCATATATTAAACTTGTTTTTTTTGGATATGTGTAATATTTTGATGTGGACCAATTTTTTAAAGTTGTTATTGAATTTGTTACAATATTGCTTCTGCTTTAGATTTTGACTTTTTGAAAGTGAAGTATGTGGGATGTTAGCTCCCCAACTGGGCATCAAACTTGCACCCCTTGCATTGGGAGGCAACATCTTAACCACTGGACCACTAGGGAAGTCTCTAAACTCTTAATTAATGTTAATAACCACATTTATGGGCTTCCCTGGTAGCTCAGACAGTAGAGAATCTGCCTGGAAGGCAGGACACCCAGGTTCCATCCCTGGGTTGGAAGATCCCCTGGAGAAGGGGTCAGAAACTCACTCCAGTATCTTGCCTGGAGAAGCCCATGGACAGAGGGCTGGTGGGCTACAGTCCTTGGGGTTGCAAAGTCAGACACAATTAAGCGACCAACACACACACAACAACGACATTTATAATCCAAAAAAGATGACTAATGTTTTTGAATGAGTGCTTACTATGTGCCAGGAATCTTTATGAACTTCATTTGATCATGATTAGAACCCTATGAGAGAAATAGTCTTACAATCCCCATAGATGGAAGGGGAAATTTGAGGACCGAAAAAGTTAAAAACTTGCCAAAGCTCACAGAGCTCATTAGCAACAGAATGGGGACTTGAACTCAGGTCTGCCTCACCCCAGAGCTCCGTATCTCCGTATCTATCTCCGTATCTCCGTATCTCAACAGGACACTGGTGGCTGGCTGTGAGAGCAGGGGGCAGACCAGCATGAAGACCAGCACGCGCTGGAGAGTGTGATTACCACCTAATCGGCTGCATGGCCCACCACGGAGTTCAATGCCCTCTCCACTCAGCTCTCTCTTCTATTGCACGGGGAGAGATTACACTGTTCGATGGGGCTGAAATGAGGTAACACACACACGAGGTCTGGGGGCGATATACTGGTGATGAAGGTAAGGACAGGAGGCACAGATGAGGGGAAGAAAAGATCATATTAAGCACCACTGGGTACGTTCAGGATTCCAGCTTTACCAGGAGACACACAGCTAGATGAGTGAGAACGCCAGCCTTTCGTTTGACTCACTTTCCTAAATACATTATCTGCTTTTCCAGATCCAAATCTGGCCATGTACACCTCAACTGATGACAGACTGGCAAGGAGTTTTGGTTGCTTTGACATGTTTAAGAAAGCCCCAAACCTGAGTTTCAGAAATAGGACTTGTTAAAGTCCTAGTTGAGATTCTGTCTGAAGAATAAAATTCAAGAAGTGCTTCTCCTTTTATGGATTTTTAACTTTAAGTTATTGATGCTTTATGAAAATGTCTTTATAAATTTACACCCACTGGTGGATTCCTGAAATTCTCAGCATTTCTTTTGAAAACTGCAATTTGTAATGAAGGAAGGAAGTTATACAGTTCCTCTTGTAATAACTTTCAGTTGGCTCATTTTTCCTTTCCAACGACATTTTAGAAAATGCCTTCTTATAGCTTCTTCCAGCTGATTTGCTGAAACTAACCACCAGCAGCGAAGCTTGGTGTGCTGCAGTCCATGGGGTCGCAGAGTTGGACACGTCTGCGCAACAGCAACAGACATCAGCACCTTTAAAAACTACAATGCCTTGTAATTTTGAGTCTTCTGCTATGCTTTACCCACCTCTTAACTCATTATTAAACACACTCTGCTTTTTCTCTCTATTATTTCCTCCAAGGATAAGACCAAAAGGAGTACGAATTCAATATTTCCTTCTCAATATTTAAATTAAAAACAAATAGGCTGAGGTGAGCAGATGTAAACTTTTATATATAGGATGGAAAACAACAAGGTCCTATTGTGGATCACCAAGAACTACATATTCAATAACCTGTGATAAACCATAATGGAAAAGAATATTAAAAAATATATGTGAAAAGTGAAGACGCTCAGTTGTGTCTGACTCTTTGAGACCCCGACTGTATGTAGCCTATCCAGCTCCTCCATCCATGGGATTTTCCAGGCAAGAGTGCTGGAGTGGATTGCCATTTCCTTCTCCAGGGGATCTTCCCGACCCAGGAATCGAACCCAGGTCTCCCACATTGCAGGCAGACGCTTTACCATCTGAGCCACACATATATATGTAAAGACTGAATCACTTTGCTGTACATCAGTAATTAACACAATATTGCAAATCAACTATACTTCAATAAAAATTAATTAATTAAAATATAAATTAAGAACAAATACCAAAACATATCATTTCCTTGAATTTCTATGAGAAAGGTTAAGGAGATGACTTGAAAAGGTAACAAAAGGTTTTCCTTTCAAGTTTCAGATTTTTATTTTATTTTTAAAAGTTTTTATTGGAGTATAGTTGCTTTAGAATGTTGTGTTAGTTTCTGTTGTATAGCCAAGTGAATAAGTTATATATATACATATATCCCTCTTTTTTTTTTTTTTAAATTTCCTTCCCATTTAGGTCACCACAGAGCATTGAGTGGCATTCCCTGGGCTATATATTGAGCTCTCATTAATGATATATTTTAAACACAGTTTTTTATACACAGTATCAATAGAGTATATATATATATATCAGTCTCAATCCCTCCCACCCCAGCTTCAGTTTACTCTCTACATCTGTGTCTCTATTTCGCTTTGCACATAGGTTCATCTGTATAATTTTTCCAAAGTTTCAGGTTTAAATATCTTTGATCTCACAGAAGGGGGAGGAAGAGACAGAATGTTGGATTGGAATGTCTCTACTAGCCTGGGGGTGCCTTCCAACACCTGCCTTTCATTTTGTTACATCCCAGCCTAGGGGAAGCAAGGGTGGGACAGAGATTAGGAGAAAGAGGGACCAGAGCCTTGGGCCCCCAGGAGAGGCGTGACTCTGACCTCCTCCCTCCTCAGAGCAGCTGCGGGGAGGACTGGCCCCAGCTCCAGCTGCCCAGGGAAGGACACAGCCCATCCCTAGATCAATGGGGGCTAGTTCAATGTGAAAGAATAAAAAGTAAAAAGAGGAGCTAAGACGATCTGGGTCAACATTTCAGCCTATTTTCTTTTCTGACTGAGCAGAAAACTAAACTAGTTACACAGACAACTGTCAGGCCCTGTTATGAGTATTTCTGCTTGCATCATCTCATTGAACCCTCAAGAAGAGATAGGTTCTGTAATTATCTCCATTTTACAGAGGGGCACACTGAGGGTGTTGAGTGACTTGTTCAAGGTCACAGAGGGAAGCCAGGGCTCAATCCCAGGCAGCTGGGTGCACAGCTCTCAATGTACTTCCCCTGCAAGATACCACCCTGACGCTTACCTTTGATGTTGATCTGCACGCTTTTGGACACGCTCAGCCCTTTTCGATTGTGGGCCTCACAACTGAAGATTGTGGTCTTGGTCAGACCTAGAGGAGAAGGAGAGCCATGAGACCGGGGTGGAGAGACAGGCTGCTGTTTATCAGAATCCTGTGGGAGTCTGGGCACCCTTTTACTTCGTGGTGCAGTGTTCCAAGCCATAAATGCAAAGCTAATTAAAAATGTGTATTGGTATTTGAAAAACAAACCTAGGATTAAACCCTAGGTACCAGGAGCAAGGCAACAATGGGCTTAAAAGACATCTGTAATTCATTAAAATTCTTTAGTTTTTCCCAGTGGTGAGACATGAGGTAACAAAGCAGTATCATTTAGTTTTAAAATTTCACAAGGAGCTATGGGAATTGTATGTGTGCTCAATTCCTCAGTCGTGTCCACCTCTGCGACCCCGTGGGCTGTAGCCCACCAGGTTTCTCCATCCATGGCATTTTCCAGGCAAGAATACTAGAATGGGTTGCTATTTCCTCCTTCAGGGGATCTTCCCAACCCAGGGATCGAACCCACATCTCTTGCATCTCCTGCACTGGCAGGCAGATTCTTTACCAGTGCGCCACCTGGGAAGCCTAAAATAGGAATTACTGGCTCCAATATTAAGAAAAGTGGTTTATGGGGCTCACCTAGACAACCCCATGCTTAGCATCCCCATATATCCTATGCTACATGCTGTGGACATGTCAAGACTCTAGAAACAGCAGGACAAAAGTCACAGTTTTTAAAACTTCTGATGAATGAAATTTCTCTTGCAGTGATCCTTTTTAATAGTAAATATCAATGTATTCATAAGGAATTATGTAAACACAAGGCATCACTATTACTTGAAGACACTAGTGCTGAATGAAGAAAAATTCTACCATTTCAGAGGTTTGAAGACATCTCAGAAGTGAAAAATATTCAGTTGATTCATTAATTTTCAGGAGGGAGGAAGGAAGAGAAGCAATCCAGACCTTGGTTTCTTTATTTTCATTTTAATTCTTTCAACTGCGCTATGTGGCATGTGGGATCTCAGCTCCTCATTGGAAGCACAGAGTCTTAACCACTGGACTCCCAGGGAAGTCCCAAGATCTTGGTTTCTTTCTTTCTTTTTAAAATGTTTTTATTTATTTGGTTGCACTAGGTCTTAGTTACGGCATGTAGGATCAAATCCAGGCCTCCTGTACTGGGAGCACGGAGTCTTAGCCACTGGACCACCAGGGAAGTCCCCTCTTGGTTTCTTATAATCCTATTCGCCAGTGAAAGGAGCCAGAGTTCCTTGGAGAAATGCTGATTTTCAGTTTGGAGCAGTAAACATGTAAGATGAGCCTGGAGCAAAATATAAAACATACGACACACACACACACACACACACACACACATGCACAAAGGGACGGGTGAGGGCAGTGGCAAAGAGACAGAGGAGCCAGCTAAAAAAACTCCCAATCCCCAAAGTGGGAACAAGTTGAGCAAGAAAATAAAGTAGCAGTAAATCGTAACCCAAAGTATAATATAATTATCCATGAGTCTATAACAACATCTGTTGCTGCTGTTGTTGTTTTGTTGCTCAGTTGTGTCCAACTCTTTTTTGACCCAGTGGACTATATCCCACCAGGTTCCTCTGTCCACGGGATGCATTTCCCAGGCAAGAATACTGGAGTGGGTTGCCATGCCCTCCTCCAGGGGATCTTCCTGACCCCAGGATGGAACCTGCATCTCCTACATTGGCAGGTGGATTCTTTACTGCTAAGCCACCTTTACCAATGTATACAAGTGATTAGATAAATGGGAGAAGATACAAACCCCCATGCAGAAGAATTCCAAGTGATTTTTATATTGATGCTCCGCTCCTAAAGAGGAGCATTAATCCTTACTCCTGAACATAATGACTTCCTTCCAAAGAGATCGATATGGAAAGGGGAATCGAAGAAAAACTTTCAAGTGAGAAACAGACAAACACTAGCTCAGGTAAAGAGTCAAGGCCAAGGCCAATGCTGTAAGCCATGCTGACAGAGTGCACCCTCGACGTGATGTGATGAGAATGGCACTTCCCCTCTGGGGTCCTCCCCCGCCAAAACACAGAACCCAAATCTAACCATGAGAAGAAGACAGGTCCAAACTGTGGGACATGCTACAAAAAAAGGACCTGACCCGTACTCCTCAAAACCATCCATGTCATTAAAAACAAGGAAAGTTTGAGACATTGTCACAACCAAGAGAAGCGAAGGAGACACAACTAAATCCTAGGCCACAGTAAAAGGATGTTAGGTAAAGACTAAGAAAATCTGAATAAACTATGGACTTTAGCTGATAATAATGTCTTGGGAATTTTCAGGGGGGACAGAATAATCAGCGACATGCTAGTTTCAGGCTTACTTACTGGAGGGACATTTCAGTGGGATAAAAAGGCATGCTTGGGGACATCCTTGGTGGTCCAGTGACTAGGACTTTGAGTTACCAGTGCAGAGGGCCCAGGTTTGATCCCTGTTTAGGGAACTAGTCTTAATTAGACTCAACACAGCCCAATACATAATAGTATAATACATAATAAAGTATGCAATATAATACACAATTATTTATACTACAATAATATATGTTATGATATAATAATAATAGAAATAAGGTGCACAATAAATGTAATGCACTTGAATCATCCCCAAACATCCCCCTTATCCACCACCTCTGGTCCAAGAAAAAATTGTTTCCCGTGAAACTGGTCCCTGGTGCCCAAAGGTTGGGAACCACTGCTCTCAGCCACCACCCTAGGCCCCTGTTGCCCACCACTTTTTCACAGGCAGGCCTGTGACTTTTGGCTTTTTCTGCTGGAGTATCACCTTTAACCTTCCAGGTCGTCAGTTCCCAAATGACATGCCTGTTTCACCAGGCAACGTGAACTGGCAACACTTGGCTTATGTTTAGAAAAATCAGCTTTGGCTTAATCATAAGACTCTGGGAGCTGCTAGGCAACTTACATTTTGTACATATTTGAGCAGACTTCTGCAGGCTAAAACCAGTCATTTGACTTCAATCACCCTGTCCAAACTCTTGGAAAACCCTTGAAAACAATCTATGAATCCCTCTGACAAACGGTGGTGAGGGCAGACCTGGCCCTGCAAGGAAAAAGAGGATGGACCTGTTCCTTGGGACCCACCATCTCCTTACAGATCCCAAAGTAAGAGGAGTTAGGCTCATGGTTTTTCAGTCCTACAAGGCTGATCAATGTCGACAGTGAAACCACTCCTCACGGAGCAGGATTTCACGTTAAGGAGGAAGACATTTTTCCTCTTCGTGCTTCTCTTTGGAGGACACACACAGTTAGCAGCTAATCCCCGGGCACAAGTCACCCATTCTGGCTCGAAACTGCCCACAAGAAGCCAAACCATCAAGGGCAGTAGTTTTATCTGGCGGGTTGAGATGGTGAATGCCCACAGACCAAACAGAAGCTAGCAAAGAGAAATGGAGGCTGATTCCAACCCAGATTAACTTTCTCTAGAACTGAATGGGTGAAAACGTCAAGCCAAATATAGGCTTCCTGGCTTAATGTATTCGGTGATGCTTTTTTTTTTTTTTTGGCTTAAGGGCATTAGCTTCCCACTTGGAGGCTCATTTATAAACCTGAGTTGACTGCTGCAACCAAGACGGACTAAGAAAGAGAGCTACCTCATCACTTCTCCGTTCTCCCTCCCTCAACTACCAGACTAGAAAGGATCTTGAAGTTTTAGAGCCCAGCCCTGTGGCTTTCCAGGGAGAAAAGCACCCACCCACCATGTCTCCACCCTACCATCCCATCTCCCCAACATCCCCGACAGCAGCGCCTCCACACTGCCTGCTGCCAGGCCTTCTTCTCGTGGACACCCCCTGACTCCACGACATGCACCCAGGTTCACTATGACGGTGTGCGCCCCCCTGCTTGGTACTCTGCTGGTTTAAAAAAGACAGCCCCTGACACAAGGTCTGAAAGATATTTTAGGGAACATGCAGCCACAGGATGCTCCCTCAAGGGAAAGACACTCTGCTGAAGAGGCAGATCAGAAGAGCACAGTCAGGGTGTTTCTTTGACTTCTGGGTTAAGCAATCCTGTCCTTTTATTTTTTTCCCCTGGTGTTCATCTTTCTACCCAGAGAAGACAGAAATACAATAATGTGCTGCATAAATGAAGGGCTTACACTTATGAACTTGGAACTCACTTTCTGCCCTGAGTTCATTCACTCAACATTTACTGTGTAGCTGCTACGCACCAGCTATTTTCCAGGCACCTGGGATCTATCCATGAATAAAGCAAAGATATCTGCCCTTATAAAGCTTACATTCTCAAGGACAAAAGAGGGTGAGAAACAATAGCCTTAATAAATGTTACCAAAAGGAGTTTGTGGGTCCAGCTGCTTGCCCCTCAAAAGCCAATATACAGGCCAGATTGGTGGAAAGGAAAGTGCTTTATCTCAGGTGCCGGCAACTGGGTGGAGGAGGGTTGCAGACATCTGTCCAAAGGCCAACTTCCCACCCCGACAAGCAGCGGGTGAGAGCTTTTAGAGACAGATTGTGGGGGGCGGTTTCCATGCAGGAATAGCAGTCATTTCTAAGTTATCTTCAAATTGGTCATCAGTGATCTGACCAGCATCATCCTGGTTGTTTTAGGTGAAGTTAATCTTTAGTTCCAGGGTTCATTTGTTCCCATATTTTTTGTGGCCAATTGTAGGAATTGTGGCCGCTCATGTCCTGGGTACAGTCTGCTCATCATGTAGTTCACATCTCCAGCTAGGTATCCATAAGACAGCTCACAGGATGTGGCTCAGAATCTTATCTATAGCCCCTGAGAAAGAGCCAAAGGTCCTTGACTGTGCTTAATGACGACATTATCATTATCTAGTCTCCTTTGATTGTTTTCCTTTGTTTCCACATTTCTCGCTTCTCCGATTAAACTTATTCTTTGAGTAAAGTTTTCCAGACACAAAAGGCAGGCAGAAGACATGGTCGGGGACCCAGGTAAGGGGAGGCAAAGACCTGCTCTGTTTGATAAGCTGCATGCTGTATTAGAAGGTAATTAGTACTCAGGAAAAACAGAAGAGGATCAGGCGGTCAGGGTGTATGGAAAAGTGGTAGTGATTTTAAACATGCGGGTCAGAGATGGCTCCTTGAGAAATGTCCTCTGAGGAAAGACCTGGGGTGAGGGAACGGGCCAAGTTTATTCTGGAGGGTGAGGGAAGGTTTGAAGTCAGGGAATATATGGGTCAGGCTCCCCTGGTGGCTCAGAAGTTAAAGTGTCTGCCTCCAATTCAGGAGACCTGGGTTCGATCCCTGGGTTCGATCCTTGGGTCAGGAAGACCCCCTGGAGAAGGAAACGGCAGCCCACTCTAGTATTCTTGCCTGGAGAATCCCATGGACAGAGGAGCCTGGTAGGCTACAGTCCACGGGGTCGCAAAGAGTCAGACACGACTGAGCGACTTCACTTTCTTTCTTTCTTTGTCCTCCAAGAGAGATGGGAAACCTGGGGCTTTGAGCAGAAGACTGATATGACCTAGTCTATGTTTTATGAGGCTTGTTCCAGCTGCCACACAAAGGCTAGACCTTAGGCACGCAGGTCCCTTACTTGCTCCAAATTTCTTCCTGATCTGTAAAATGGTAATTAAAAAATGTCTAACTGTATCATTGACTGCTATGAGGTTCTTTGTCGAAGGCACTGGGAGAATTACAAACTGACACACAAATTCTAGTTATTATTGTTACTGCTGTCATCACAACGAATATTTAGAACTACAGGGACTTCCCTGGTAGTCCAGTGATTAAGACTCCATGCTTTCACTGCAAGGCACACCAGTTCAATCCCTGGTCCAGGAACTAGGAATTTTGCATGCCTTGCTGTACGGCCAAAAAATAGTAATAATTAAAAAAAAAAAAAGCACTATAGCCAATTAACTAAAAGCAAAACTAGCTTAGCTGTTTTCTAAATGTGGATTTTAACATAAAACACGTATTTTTTAAAAGTAAAAACCAGGACGTTCCTGGTGGCACAGTGGTAAAGAATCCACCTGCCAATGCAGGAGACATGGATTGGCTCCTTCATCTGGGAAGATCCCACATGCCGGGGTACAGCTAAGCCAGTGCCCCACAGTGACTGAGCCTGTGTTCTGGAGCGCTCTGCAGCAAGAGAAGCCACCGCAACGGAAAGCCTGGTCCTGCAACTAAGAGAAAAGCCCGAGCAGCAGTGAAGACCCAGCAGAGCCAAAAATAAAGAAGCAAATAAAAATAATTTTTTTTTTTAAGTAAAAACCAGAAAGATCAGCCTAAGTCCCTGATCTTGGTAGGAAGGTAGCTCAAAATGGAAAGTGAGTTAGTAACTGTTTCATATAAAAATTTGTTTCAGGTAACATCTGAGTCACTCCTGTAGGTTGCTTCTGTACCGAAGTCCTTACATGCATTATTTCATTGAATCTTCATAAATGTTCTGTGAGGTAGAAACTGTTATTATCCCTATTTTATATAAAGAAGGCAAGTAACTTGCCTCAGTTCAGTTCAGTTCAGTTCAGTTGCTCAGTTGTGTCCGACTCTTTGCGACCCCATGAATCGCAGCACGCCAGGCCTCCCTGTCCACCACCAACTTCCGGAGTTCACTCAGACTCACGTTCATCAAGTCAGTGATGCCACCCAGCCATCTCATCCTCGGTCATCCCCTTCTCCTCCTGCCCCCAGTCCCTCCCAGTGTCAGAGTCTTTTCCAATAAGTCAACTCTTCGCATGAAGTGGCTAAAGTACTGGAGTTTCAGTTTTAGCATCATTCCTTCCAAAGAAATCCCAGGGCTGATCTCCTTCAGAATGGACTGGGTGGATCTCCTTGCAGTCCAAGGGACTCTCAAGAGTCTTCTCCAACACCACAGTTCAAAAGCATCAATTCTTCAGTGCAGGGACACACAATGGTGAACTGACATTGGTTAATGGGATCTTAACCACTTAACCTATACCACATCCTGTCGGGAAACACCATAGAGCAAAAGCTTTCTGTAGTTCTGCTCTTTATTTTGGGACCCGATTTGCTGATGACAAAGTACTTCCTTGGGGGGAAAAAATGTAACTTTGTTTTGAAATAGTTTTTGACTCACAAGAAATTACAGAACTAGTACAGAGCTCCTAGCGCCCTTCACCCAGGTTCCCCTAATGGTTAACATCTTACATAATCACAGCAGCGTGATCAAGTGACTTTGGAACACTGTACACGTGCTCAGCTGTCCAGTCGTGTCCAGCTCTTTGTAACCCTCTGGACTGTAGCCCACCAGGCTTCTCTGTCTATGGGGTTTTCCAGGCAAGAATACTGGAGGGGGTTGCCATTTCCTACACGAGGAGATCTTCCCAACCCAGGGATCGAAACTGCATCTCTTTTGTCTCCTGCAGTTGAACCACTCAGGAAGTCCAATACTAGTAACTAAAATACAGGCAGGCCTTATTCAGATTTCACTAGTTTTTGGTTTTGCTTTATTTGGGGGAGGGGGGATTTTTATGAAATTTTATTACAGGTACAAATATGTAAACAAATCAACTGTTTCATCACTAAAAAGAAGCTTCCAGGGCCTTCCCTGGGGGTGCAGTGGTTAAGACTCTGAGCATCGACTGCAGGGTTATGGGTCTGACCCCTGGTTGGGGAACTAAGACCCCACATGCCCTAGTGGTAGAGCCAAAACATAAAGCTCCCCCATGCCACCCCTTTTACAAACATCCTTCTGTCAACCTAACCCCTGCAGGAGCTGATGTGTACATCATCACTATAACCCTTTCATTTTAAGAATGTTACCTAAATGGAATTACACAGCACATAACCTTTGAGACTGGTTTTGTTGATTCAGAATCATGCCCTTTAGACAAAGTACTTCTTGCTCACATTTCGTAAAGACAGCACTTACGTCACAGAAGAAAAAACAACTGGTACCATGAGGGAAAAGTGTATGATCTTCCTGTTCCTAAATGTGCCTGCTCCAGGCAGGCTCTGAGTGGGCACACAGCCCAGCAAAGCCATTTCAAGTTAAAACAGCCTCAGCCTAGTTCCCTAAATACCACCTACTTACTGGGAGGGGCTCAGATATCTCACTAACTTGTCCTCTAAGTTAAGAATAGATATAAATAAGAATAAGTTTGAATGTAGTTCTTTCACAGTGCTATAAAATTTTAAGAGTATAAAACATTTTTTATTCTGAAATGTTAACTATATGTTTACAGAAACAGACAGGGAGTTCCATGTATCCTTCAGCCTACCTCCCCAATTTTAATGTCTCAAATAACTATAGTGTCAAAACCAGAACACTGACACTGGTACCTTCCACAGAGCTTATTCGGATTTTTCCAGTTACATGTGGACTCATTTGTGTGTATGTGTTGCTTTGTGTGAGTTTATCACGTGTAGCTTCATATAACCATATCCCATTAAAGTTTATGTTAAAAAGCATACTATTAGCCTATAGAATGCTCAATTTCTATTTTACTTCTATCTTCTTAACCAAAAGGAAAAAAATCTTCAAATTAAAGAAAGTAAAATGAAGACTGTAAAGAATCTAAAGCCCAAAATAAGTGTCAGTTGTAATGGTATAGACCATTTAGAAATAAATAAAGTCACCAAGTTGAGACAATTTATCAATATATATAGCCTTGGGTATTAAAATTTGCAGGTCCTTCTACTTGCTAAGAAAACTGAAGAGGAAAAGATCTAGATGAACAGAGAGGGGGACTACCCTGGTGGCTCAGTGACTGGGACTCCTTACTTCCAATGCAGGGGATGTGAGTTCAATCCTTGGTCAGGGAACTAGATCCCACATGCTGAGCAGTGGCCAAAATGTAAAACAAAATAAATTCTAGATGAACAGAGATGGACAGATTTTGTCTTTGTTTTCATAAAGAAAATGAACTGATTTTGGCAAGTACAAAATAAGTGAGAGACAGAATCCACAGTAGAAATTCAGAGAAGGTTATCAAATTGGTGCCTAGGACACCTGTCCTAGGAGGACAGGCATGGAGTTCAGCCCACCAACAGGAAGTCAAGTCTGACTTCAGAATGAACTGCAAACTGATTTCCAGTCTTTCCAGGACAGTTCCTAGTCCAATGTATCAAGGAATATCTTAGAAGACAAGATGGAGAGATAAATGGTGGAAAAAATAGGCAGATCTACTGCTGATTGAAAAACAGACAAAAGAGCTGATTTCATGAATTGATATCAACTCAGAGGTTGCCTGATGGCCACTGTGTTTTGTCCTTGGTAGAGTAGAATCTAGACAGAAAACAGGGAGAGAATTTGCTAATCCAATAAGAGAATCAAGGTTCAAAACGGCCTTAGTAGATTGGGATGATGAGATAAATTTTCATAGGGATAAAGGTCACAAGGTGGGCTGAAATTTCAAAGTAATTAAATATACAAAAAGCAAGAAAGCCTTGATTTTGCAGCAATTTATGAGAAAAATGCTTGAGGATTTCAACTAACCTCAGACTCAACATGAACCAATACATTAACCTCACCAAAAAGGTAATGTAAACTGCATTATCAGAAATAGAGCATTCAATATATTTAAAATGGATAACCAACAAGGTCCTACTGTGTAGCACAGGGAACTCTGTTTAGTGCTGTGTAGCAGCATGAATGGCATGGGAGTTTGGGGGAGAATGGATACCTGTATATGTTTGGCTGAGTCCCCTTGCTGTCCACCTGAAACTATCACAACACCGTTAGTTGGCTAGCTCCAATATAAAATAAAAAGTTTTTTTTTTTTTTTAAAAAGCAAGGTTAAAAAAAAATATTCAAAGCACAAGAAGTTACAACCTTCATTTAACTTCACATACATCTTTCTAAAACAACACCAACGCTACCAAGCTCTTTCAATAAAGAGAAGAGTTGGAAACACTTTCCAACTATGTTCTAAGAGGTCAACGCTTCCAGATGACAAAACCGACATCACAAAAACAAAATTATCAACCAGTTTCCTTCATGAACACTGTTGTGTGATAAAGACTTGGACTAGCCTTTGTCCCTGGTAATTTATTGAGTAACTAGAGTGGCTTTGTTGTGCTAATGAGGTATCCACGGATGACTTCTAGATGGGGACTGGTCACCAGAATGACTAAATCATGTGATGGGAGGGCTGGGGCTTTGATTCATGCGATATTAGCTCAAGTTCCTGACGCCTAGGAAAGAGAGGGAGGCCTGGAGACGGTATTCCACCATGGTTAATGCTTTAATCAGTTATACTACATAATGAAGCCTCAGTAAAAAAAATTCTCAGCACCAAAGCTCAGCAGTTTCCTGTTCTGTGAACACACTGATGCAACAGGTGACACTCTTCAAGGCAGAAAAGCTCTGCCTTTGGGACCCGCCCAGACTTCATCCTGTGTGTATCCTTGGTGAAATAAACTATAACATAAGTAGAGCACTTTTCTGAGTTCCGAGTTATTCTAGAAAATCACTGAGCCCAAAGGGGTCATGATGCCTGCTGTTTAGTCACTAAGCCTGAAGCAACACCAGAGAGTCTCTGCAACCCCATGGACTGTGGCCCACCGGGCTCCTCTGTCCATGGGATTTCCCAGGCAAGAATGCTGGAGTGGGTTGCCATTTCCTTCTCCAAGGGATCTTCCCAATCCAAGGATTAAACCCATGTCTCCTGCACTGGAGGTGGATTCTTTACCACAGAGCCATTTGGGAAACCCAAGGGGGCCATAGGAACCTCCAAATTGACAGCCAGTAAGTAAGGAGTCCAGGTGGCTTGGGAACTCCCTTGAGATGCATGGATGGCAGCTGAGGTGAGGGCAGTCTTGTGGCAGATGCTGTCCTGACCACGGGGTCTTCACTAACTCACGGTAATTAAGAGCAGAGCCGGCTCACAGTACAAGCAGTCGGTGTTATCCCAGAAAAAGCTTAAATGCAAAAATATTTAACTTAATATCTATCAGCCAATGGAATCTACCACAATCCATCAGGACCAAGCAGAGTTTAGCCCAGAAATGCAACACTGGTTTAAAATTCGAAAATCCAATCAATGTAATTTGCCACATGAGAGAATAAAGGTGAAAAATAATATGACCTCAATAGATGCAGGGGCCCAACACTAAAGAATACATACCTTCTGGTTTCATTTATGTACATTTCAATAATAGGCAAAATTTATATATGAAACTAGACATCAGAACAAGGTCACCTATGGGAGGGGCAGGCTGACCCAAAGGGAAAAGGGGGTACTTCCTGGGGTGATAGCAATGGCCTATACATTGACTAAAATGGTGATTACATGCTTGTCTACATTTATCATGACTCGTTGATTGTGTGCTTAAGTTCTATGCATTTAATTATATGTCAATTTAACCTACATATTTCGTTGTATGCCCCCAAAATCTTCTTTACAGGACTTCAAAACAATCATCCAGAGAAGGTGGAATGTATTTTTTTTAAGTTGATTTTGAACAAATAAGTCACTTGATGATCAATTCCTCAGAGAAACTCAAAGAAAACTCAGATGAAGGCAGAGACAATGATAACATTCCTCGTGGAGCCAGGAGTAAGAAAAGTGATTCAGAGACAATACGTCTGACTGGCAATCACTTGCGGGCCCATCCTCACCATAAACATTCAGTGAGCATTGCCATGAGTCAGGCTCTGTCTCAGGAGAGACAAAGCCCTTGTCCTTACTAAGCAAACGTTCTCTAAGAAGACAGACAAGGAGACTAAACAATAAAGAAGGGAATGGCAGACTGTGACCAGTGCAGCGAAGGAAGCCCACAAGAATACGTGCCATGCCTGAGAGTCAATACAGGACTGAGGAGGGCCCGGAAGAACGAGCAGGAAAGACCTCTGTGCAGAAGTGTTACCTGACACGTGTCACGGGAGGAAGGGCAAACGGAACGACATTGGAGGCAGACAGAGAAACAGTGCAAAGGTCCTGAGGCAGGGAGAGGGGGATGTTTCTAAGAAAACAAAAGACAATCAGTGTGACTGGTGCTTAATTAGCAGGTGGAAAGAGTGAGTGGGATGGATTTGGAAAGTAGAGTGGGGACCAGAGCACACAGATCCTATGAGGAGGAGAGAAAGGCCTCTTGAGGGAAAGTGAAAGATAACGGGCAGCCACTGAAGAGTTCCAGCAGGCAAGGAACATGACCTACCATGGAGAACAAGAGTGGGGATGAGGCTGGAAGCAAAGAGACGAGTTAGGATGCTACTGCAGAGATGCTGGCAAGAGGTGGCAGAGACCTGCACCAGGCCCTGCAGCAGACAGGCAGAAAAGAGATTTGAGATGTATTGTAGGAAGACAACTGGCAACCTCCTGATGTAGTCAGTCTAAACAATGAGCAGCAGGAAGGATGGAGCAGACGGTGACAGGCTTTAGTAAGATGGGGAACTCTGTGGCAGAACAAGTCCGAGTATGGGGGGAAATTGAGAGTTTCATTTTAACACACTTGTCTGTCCAGTAAGTGGACATGCCAGGAAAGGAGCATGAAACTCAGGAGGGTAGTCTGAGGCAGAGATACAAAATTCAAAGTCATCACATGGATGGTCATGAAGCCAGGATCCAGAGATCTCCCAGGCAGGAGTGCCTCAGAGGGATCAAAATTCAGCTCAGGACTGAGCCCTGTGGCACCCTGCATGTTCAGAACTCCTGTGGTGGTCAGAGGAAGCGCACTGAGGCAGGAAGGAAGCCAGGAAGACAGTGGTTTTGGAAGGTCACCTTTGGCGTGCAGCATCCTCGAAGAATACACCCTGACTACATGCAGATTGGGAAGGTTAGGGGCTGGTAACCTTACCAGACATTGCTGGGAGATGCGAGGAGAGGAGCCAAAGAGGAGCCCATCGGATTTTGCAGCACAGAACACAGCGCTGCCCCTAGGAGCAGTGTGGGAGGAGGGCTGGGACGGAAGCCAGGTCACACCCACTTAGATGGAAATCAGATGACTGCTGACCTTCACGGCACTCCCAGCCCCACAGTGACTCAATCCTCCCACAACTGCCTCCATGACCAAGGCATTTTCCTCGCCGCCACCTCACTGAGGTCTTCACTTCAGTGGTTCCTGAAAGGCAAGGCCTGCCAGGCCAGCTGGCCCACAGCTGCCCAGGAGATGGGAGCAGGGCTTCCCGGCGCCCTGGCTCGAAGATTCCGGCCACTCGATTGATGTAATCACAAACACCCATCCTGTATTGTGACCTCTGAGCCCAGAGATTTCCACCTGCTTCCCCTTCCATCTGGTCCCCATCCTGGGCTGCCCCACCTGTGTTTTTATCCTCGTCAAGTGCCCACTGCTGTACACTACAGCATTCACCCATCTTCTGCTCCCTTCCACTGTCAGAAAGCAAACAATAAACAAATGCCACAACTGAGACTCACCAGGAACAGTCAGAACAGAGGGGGATCTTTCTGGAAGTTCATTAACACGGCTGCTGTTTTGAACCCAGTAAATGCTGACAGGCTCGGGTGGACCCACAGCCTGACAGGTGAGGTTGAAGGCTGTGTTTCTGGTGACATTCATGCTCTCGGGGTGCCTTGTAAAGTAAGGAAGTCCTGTAGAGGAAGTGGAAAGTGGAAGAAGGTTTTAAATTCACAGGTCAAGGCACAGCCCCCAGGTGAATGGAAACCACACCAGAATTCGGCAATAGTTCTCTCTGTCCACCACCCTCCAGTGTAGGAGACTTGGGTTTGATCTCTGGGTTGGGAAGATCCCCTGGAGAAGGAATTGGCAACCCACTCCAGTAGTCTTGCCTGGGAAATCCCACGGACAAAGGTGCCTGGTAGGCTACAGTCCATGAGGTCGCAAAGACTGAGAAACGACTGAGTGATTAAACTTTTACTTTCTGTCCAACACCCAGGTCTGAAATGCTCAGTTTTCACCTCGATGAAGTTGAGTAAGAAAGCACACAGAAGCTAATTCTTACCAGTCTACCTCTAGCTGGCTTTCTAGGACACTTTCCCAAAGGAGCAACAGTGATTCAGAACTGGTTTTTCCAGAAGGGAGGCCTGGCAGTTGTGAAATTAGGTGTTGTTTAAGCTCCTGGGAAAGGCTGGCAGGATTCCTCACCAATAAACACAGAGTGAAAACAAAGCCACGTGCGAGGTCTGCTCAGCTTTTTTTTTTTTTTTAATTTAAGTATACTCGATTGATGGCTTCCCAGGTGGTGCAGCGTAAAGACTCGGCGTGCCAATGCAGGAGACGCAGGGGACATGGGTTCACTCTCTGGGTTGGGAAGATCTCTTGGAGGAGGAAATGGCAACTCACTCCAGTATTCTTGCCAGGAGAATTCCATGAACAGAGGAGCCTGGTGAGCTACAGTTCATGGGGTTGCAAAGAGTTAGACATGACGGAGCAACTGAGCATGCATACTTGATTTATAATGCTGTATTAGTTTCAGGTGTATGGTGAAGTGATTCAGTTATACATATGCAAAAATATATATTCTTTCAGATTCTTTTCTATTACAGGTTGCTGCAAGATATTGAATAGAGTTCCCTGTGCTGTGCTTGTTTATTTTATACATGGTGCTGTGTATCTATTGATTGGAAATTTCTACTCCTTCCTCTTTGGTAGCCACAAGTTTGTTTTCTTTTTCTGAGTCTGGTTTTATTTTATAAATAAGTTCATTTGTATCTTTTTTTTTTTTTCATTTCCATGTATGCTGCTGCCAAGTTGCTTCAGTTGTATCTGACTCTGTGCAACCCCAGAGACGGCAGCCCACCAGGCTCCTCCGTCCCTGGGATTCTCCAGGCAAGAACACTGGAGTGGGTTGCCATTTCCTTCTCCCAGTGCATGAAAGTGAAAAGTGAAAGTGAAGCCGCTCAGTCATGCCCAACTCCTAGCAATCCCATGGACTGTAGCCCACAAGGCTCCCCTGTCCATGGGATTGTCCAGGCAAGAGTACTGGAGTGGGGTGCCATTGCCTTGTGATACCACATATTTGTCTTTCTCTCTCTGACTTCACTTAGTATGATAATCTCTAGGTCCATCTAGGTTTCTGCAAATGGCATTATTTCATTTTTTTGGCTGAGTAATATTCCATTATGGGCTTCCTGGCAGCTCAGTGATCAAGAATCTGTCTGCCAACACCAGAGATGCAGTCGGGAAGATCCCCTGGAGAAGGAAATGACAACCCACCCTGGTATTCTTGCCTGGGAAATCTCATGGACAGAGGAGCCTGGAGGGCTACAGTCCATGGGGTTGCAAACAGTCAGACACGACTTAGCGACGGAGCACACACACAATATTCCGTTATACGGCACATCTTCTTTATCCATGCAGCTGTTGATGGACACTTAAGACTGCTTCCATGTCTTGGAGATTGTAAACAGCACTGTTGTGAACACTGAGCTGCATGTATCCTTCCAAATTGAAGTTTTCATCTTTTCTGGATATTTGTCCATGGGTAGGATCAATGAATCAAATGGTAACTGTAATTTTAGTTTTTTGAGGAACCTCCATACAGTTTTCCATAGTGGTTACCAATTTATACTTCCAACAACAGTATAGGAGGGTTCCTTTTTCTCCACACCCTCTCTAGCATTTATCATTTGTAGACTTTTTGATCACAGTCATTCTGACTGGTGTGGTCCATTTTTGAGGACAACCTGTTATGTGTGAGACTTTCATTTTGGTGATAATACATTTTAAAATCTGTACACCTGTGTAAGACTGAACAGTTTTTCCAAGCCTAAACTCATGAAAACAGTGTAGACAGAGTTACACAGTTACAACCTCAAGATCTCCCACTTTGATTCCAGAACTTGGGTCACAGGGAAGGGACGTTAAGAACAGCTCAGAGACACCAGTTGGTGCTTATTTATGGCATCTGCCAAAATGTTAACAGATTAAGTGAACTGACCTCCAGCATTTAAATTGTGTTCTTTGGGGATTGGGAGTTCACAGATCCGGTCCCAGCAGGAATAACATGGGACTGGTAAATGGGATTCTTTTTTCCAAGCTTCAGTGTTTTACTAAACTTCATTTGAACCTAACTCATTCCTACCCTGGGCATTTTTTTTCTGGGACTTTACAAGTAAAATGTCTTCTGAACAGCTTTCCCAGAGTAGCAGCAAATGTAGGCAACCTTCCCTCCGGTGGGCACTGGCAGAAGCCTCGGCATGGCCATCCAGCTTGGGACCGTGCATGCGTGCCTGCCAAGTCACTTCAGCTGTGTCCGACTCCGCGTGATCCCATGGACTGTACCGGTCAGGCGGCTTTCTCCAGGCAAGAATACTGCTACGTCCTTCTCCAGGGGATCTTCCCGACGATCCAGGGACGGGACCTGCATCTCTTAGGCCTCCTGCATTGGCAGGTGGGTCCTTTACTACTAGCACTACCTGAGAGGTTGTGCAGGGAAGTCTGAGATGGGCTCAGAGCAAAGCTCCAAAAGAGACCTCCGTGACGGCCCTCTCTCTCTCGTGCCTCCTGCAGTGTAGGCAGGTATCAAGTTCAGGTTTAGATGAGAACGGACAGCACAGTTGCCTTTCAGGGGGAGACGAGTCTCCTTAAACTTCACTGAGAAGCTAATCACCTTCTCTAAAGCCTGTGAGGAGAACGGTGAGGAGAAAGCAGCAAAGTCATTCTCCTGATGACATTGTAGATGGGGGCGCCTTGGCGAGGAAGGATGCAGAGACCCTGGAGGTCAAGTCCCTGGGACAGCGGGGAGTGGACACTTGGGTTGATAATGAAGATGTTTCTTCCTCGAAGCCCCTCTTGGCAGGCCCTGCCATTGCCGAACCAGACAGGCAAGGCCCAAGATGCAGGACCTGGCCTGGCTCACCTGTGCGTCACCTTATGTCCGCCCGAGAGTTCAGGTTCCTCGAGGTAGAGATTGCCTTCTTCCTTGCCTGATGCCCCACTTCTCCCCTACTAGGCCCATGTCATGCCATGGCATCAGAACTGCACTGAATCACGTGCCTGAGAAACCCTAAGGATTGAAAAAGGAATCCCAGGCACAGTTGAAACTAGCTTATTCTCCCTGCTTTCACTGTCCACATAAGCAAGATAGGAAAGCAGGGGTCCCCAGCCTCCAGGATCTAATGAGGTGGTGCTGATGTGATAATAGAAATAACAGGTACAATAAATGTAATGCACTTGAATCATCTCAAAACCATAACCACCCCCCTGCCCCAGCCCTGGCGTCTACTCCTCTGTCTGGGGAAGAATTATTTTCCATGAAACTGATCCCCAGTGCCAAAAAGGGAGGAGACCACTGCAGATAAGGATACTAAATAATAAATAACTGGCACTCGACCAGGTGAGTGGCATCTAGTGCCAGCACTGAGAACTGTTAATAAACTGCATTTTGCCTCCTAAAATAGATTTCAGGTTTTATTTTTTGTTGTTGTTTTGTTTTTGGCTGTGCTGGGTCTTAGTTACCCTGGAGCATGTGGGACCTTAGTCTCCTGACCAGGTATTAAACCCACATTCCCTGAATTGGAAGGTGGATTTCTTACCACTGGACCACAGGGGAAGTCCTAAGACTTTAGCTTTTTGAATTGTAAATAACCTTAAGGCAAGGAGGTCCATAATCCCTTTTTGTCTCAGGCTTAGTATCTAGCAGAGAGCTAAATCTTTAAGAATTAAGTTTATTTCAAAACTACCTATAATATAAGAAAGAAGATGGCCTTTAAAATCTCGCTGTTTAAAGATCTGCAAGTTTTGCATCAGAGCATGCATACAAATGGGATAAATTAGGAATCTGAGGGTAACATGAACACACTACTATATATATAATAGTTAAACATCAAAGACCTATTGTATAGCACAGGGAACTATACTCAATATTTTATAATAGCTTATATGGGAAAAGAATCTGAAAAAGAATACACACACACACACACACACACAGATATACACACACAGACACACACACACAGACACACACACACACACACAGACACACACACACACGGTTTCCTTGGTGGTTCAGCAGTAAAGCTGAGCAGTTAAGCTGCCAATACAGAGACATGGGTTCAATCCCTGGGTTGGGAAGATCTTTTGGGAAAGGAAATGGCAACCCATTCCAGTATTCTTGCCTGGAAAATCCCGTGGATAGAGAAGCCTGGTGGGCTACAGTCCATGAAGTCACAAAGGAGTCAGATACAACTTAACGATTAAATATGCAACATAGACATATATATATACACACACACAGACACATATGTATTCTATCTGAGTCACTTTGCTATACACCTGAAACTTACACAACATGGTATATCAACTTCAATTAAAAATTCTTTTTAAAACCCAACAACAAACAAACGGGCATGCCAAACTCTGGAGCATTAACACAAAGCAATTCACTCAGGCTCTAAAACAAACCACCAAGCGGCAACTGGACATCGTGGCCTTTGGACTCACCTTGAACCTCGATGTAGATAGGGTCAGACACAATCTCTTCACTGTTTATTTTCATCTTACAGATGTATGACCCATTGTCTGAACGCTGCACACTGGTTATGCTTGAGAGAGAAACAGAGATATTTCACTGATGACCTTTCGAGTTTCTACTACAGGAATCAACATTCTTCAACTTCTTTGTCTTTTACTGTGATGATTAACCGTGTATGTCAACATGGTTAGGTCTTGGCACCTCGATACTTGGTCAATCATTACTCTAGATGCAGATATTTTTCTGTGAAAGTATTTTTCAGATGTGATTCATATTCAAGTCAGTAAACTCAGAGTAAGGCAGATTATCCTCTATTGCTTGAGTGGGTCTCATTTAGTCACTTAAATGTCTTAGGAGCATCGACTGAGGTCCTCTGAGGAACAAGGAATTTGGCCTCCAAACTGTCTTTGGAACTCAAGGCTGCAACATCAGCTCTCCCCTGGGTCTCCCACTGATACTCCAGAGACTTCAGATTGGGCAGCACCCACAATTACCTGATGCTGGGACAGACTGAGGGCACAAGGAGAAGAGGGAGGCAGAGGATGAGATGGTTGGATGATATCACCAACTCAATGAACATAAGTTTGAGCAAGCTCCAGGAGATAGTGAAGGGCAGGGAAGCCTGGCGTGCTGTAGTCCACAGGGTCACAGAGTCAGACAGGACTGAGCAACTGAGCAACAATAATTACATTAGAGGTTTCCCTAGTAGCCCAGTGGGAAAGACGCCACCTGCCCATAAAGGAGATGTGGGTCTGATCCCTGGGTTGAGAAGACCCCCTGGAGAAGCAAATGTCAACCCACTCCCAATTATTCTTGCCTGGGAAATCCCATGGACAGAGCAGCCCCATGGGCTACAGTCCGTGGGGTCACAGAGTCAGACACGACTTCAACAACGACAGCAACAGTGACATTAAATCTTAAAATGACATCAATCTTTAAAGTAATTTTTTTTTTGCTCCCTTTCTTTTCACATGTGTGTGTCCTGTTGGTTCTATTTCTCCTAAGAACCCTGCCTAACATCTGTGTGCTCACTTGCCTGGATTTCTATGGGAGGCTCTACACCAGGGTTCTCCACATCAGAGTACAGCCTCTCAAGGCATTTTGCAAATCTGTGGACTGTCCTGGGTGGTCACATAACTAGGGGCCAACATGGCTTTCAGGGGTCAGAGTCAACTTTTCCACAACCCAAATGATCTTCAGAGACTGGAACCTAACCCCATCGTACATACACGAAGTACTTTGCCTGGTGTTAATATCCATTTCATTGCCCAGGACCATGAAAATGGTAGGCTAGTACCTCCTTGTCCCATCTTGAATTTGGCAGTGACTCGGCCATCATCTGGAAAATGGATGACTGCAGCATCTCTCTGTCTGCAGTGGCCGTGTGCATGGCGCAAGTCGCCGTGGACTTTATACCTCCCCTGGTGTGGTCACGCCCAGTATTTACACATTCACGTTCATGCTATTTAATTTTCAGTCACCTTCCTTTTGTTTTCCTCATATTACAGTGTAAACACGGTACGTTACTAAATATCTGATATAAACAGGAGGCCTTGGCTCAAAAGGTTCAGAGTTCTGCTTGTCAATTTCTCAACATATTTACGAACAGGGAGATACACCACAGAGGTGACACCTGCGCTTAGCTGGGGCAGGAAGGGATGAGAGAGTACAGAACACTCTGAAATACTCTTAGATGCTCCTCAAAAGAGGACACTTTTATTAGTCCCACAGCACTGGTTTCTTCTCTGTGCATCAGACACAACCAAGAAGACTGTGATAGAGGGAAAAGGGAAAAAAAGAAAAATGTGGAGAGGTCTACTTGTCTTCCTAGCAGCTTGCTCCTTGATGCAACTTATTTATGAAAGTGTTAGTTGCTCAGTCTAACTCTTTATAATCCCATGGACTCTAGCCCACTAGGTTCCTCTCTGTCCGTGGAATTCCAACATGGCAAGAATACTGGAGTAGGTTGCCATTCCCTTCTCCAGGGGAATCTTCCAAACCCAGGGATTGAACCCAACTCTCCTGCAGGCAGATTCTTTACCGTCTGATCCACCAGCAAAGCCAAGCTTTAGGGAAGGGGCTTTATGTCAGAGTGCCTAGAGATCACCAGAAGAACACGGAAAGAGTCCTCACAGGACAAAGATCTCCAAATAAGGGGTTAGCGGACACTCTCTGAGAATGTGTTGGGATGTCATGGTTACCAGAAGGGGATGAAGAAAGAGGAAGAGGAGCAGGTGTGCTGCTCATTCGGGTAACAACTGGGGGCTGGATAGTGCACACAGCTCCTGGCAGATTCTGTATGCTGATCAGTCTAGCCTTCTTTGTAGTTCTAAGGGAAACCAAGGTCATGGCTACTGAAAAGAGGAGCATTTCCACTCATTTCACAAGTTCACCTTGAAAGAGGCATCATTTTCTTGCAGGAAAACCTAGGGAGGAGCTGAACAGAGTGGACGATGAGACCCAAGACTCAGTGAGCCAGGAACCAGAGAAGTGACAGCCAGAGAGGAAGGCAGGCCACAGCCCCAGTGAGGCTGCACCCAGGCCAAGGGTGCACAGCACACCGGAACCGAGAAATCAGCAGGCGCAGATAACCACGGAGTGGCACACGCAGGCGGTGGGAATCAGACTGCACGGGAAGTCTAGGCGTGTCTTCAACCAGCCAGCAAGGAAAATTCAGGAGAACACAAAACTCGATAAATATTTGGTCACTTTCTATTTTTTTAAAAAAAGAAAGAAATACAAAAAAGAATCAATAAAGCCTTGCCTGAAAACAAACACTTGGTCTTTACTCATTTGCTTTAGGCAGGGTTTAGCAGCATCTGGTGAGAAGGACTATTTGTGTCTGCATTAATTACCAAGTTCAGATTCATCTTACCTATAGCACAGGAATGGTTTTTCCCAAATAATTCTACTTTTTGTTTTATAGACATAACATAATGGAGGAGCCTAGTAGGCTGCAGTCCATGGGGTCGTGAAGAGTCAGACATGACTGAGTGACTTCACTTTCACTTTTTACTTTCATGCATTGGAGAAGGAAATGGCAACACACTCCAGTGTTCTTGCCTGGAGAATCCCAGGAGATGGAGGAGCCTGGTGGGCTGCCATCTATGGGGTCGCACAGAGTCAGACATGACTGAAGCAACTTAGCAGCAGCAGCAAAGGCTCTCAGGATGAAGGCAGGGTGCAGCTGGGACTCGAATGGGAAAGTGGTCCTCCATCTCCTCCCTCTCCCTGGCAGAAACAGCAGGAAAGGCTCCGCTCACAGAAGAGCAATCTATTCATTCCGACGACTGAGTAAGGAATTCCAGAAAGAACACAGAGAGGGGAGGGGGAGGATATGATTCAAGAAAATGCCCAGAACTGGAGATATGGATCTTTCCTAACCTGACCATTAGGCCAGGCAGCACAGCAAGAGAGAAAAGACTCACCAAGGGGCTTCACCAAGCCCCTTAGACATGTCACACATCTAAGATAAAGTGGAGACCCCAAAAGCTTCCAGAGAAAGGAAAAGCAGGTAATTTATGAGTGAATCAGAACAGCATCATGCTTCTCAAGAACAACTCTCGGAGCAAAAAGATAACAGCAGGAAATTGTTTTCCTTTTAAATTCTATATCTGGTCAAACTGTCTTTTGGTGAGAGTAGGAAAAATCTGGTATTTTCAGATATTCAAGAGCCCAGAAAGCAAGTGAAGGGGGTGGGCTCCACGTAAAGTGAGGGAATAAGCCAGGAAGAGGGGAAGCTGGGCTCTGGGAGACAGGAGCTAGAAATCAAAAGGAGTGAGGCTCCCAACAGCAAGAACAAAGATGACTCAGCCAGTCCCCAGGCCAGGAGAGAAAGGAACGGCTCCAGGTCTAGCACCTCCAAGGAAAAAACTCCAGTCCTGAGAATTGTGTCATTTTGAGAGGACATGCCTATTTTCCTTTCGAACATGAAGGAGAATGAGTGATCAAAAATTAGAAAATTAAGTGAACTAACAGGCAGGCAAGGAAACTATTAAATTCAGGAAGATCAAAGAGCTCGACAAGAAGGCCAATGTAATTACAGTCTGACGACATGATTCGGCTGAAAATAGCATTTCCACAGCCACAGAAATTGTGAACCCTGGGTACTGATTTAACCACGGCCATGAGTAATACTCTATTAGATTAACACAGCATGCTGGGGCCTGGCATGGGTATGCATGCACACACCACACACACACACACACACACACACACACACCGCACACACACGGCACGGGTATGCATGCACACACCACACACACACATACCACACACACACACACACACAGAGGAACCCGTGGACACACACACCTGACACACACACCACACACACACAGGACTCCGTGGACACACACACCACATGGCACGGGTATGCATGCACACACCACACACACACACATGGCATGGGTATGCATGTACACACCACACACACACACCACACACACACGGCATAGGTATGCATGCACACACCACACACACACACACACACACACACACACACAGAGGACTCCATGGATTGAATATCTCTGGAAAGCTACCCAATCAGTGGGCCACCTCTGCTCCCCATGGGGAAAGCACTGGGGGCTGGAATGGGATAGACAGACTACTTTACCATGTGCAGGCACTTTTTAATAAAGCCTTAAGAATTCCAACAGATTTTGGTCAAACATCTGAACGGGGGAAGACCAAAGAAACCACAGACTCAGATCCGATGTCTAGACAGGAACCATCTGGAGAGAGGCAAGGTGAGGAAGGGGGAGTTGAGGGGGGGCTGGCAGCTGCAAAAGCTCGTCCCCACCAGGATCCCCTCAGCTAACATAGCCCCAGAACATCCTACAAGGACACACATCTCTCTGGCCATTAGACATGTTACAACTAGGCTGATCTGCTCACAGATGGCTTGTGGTAGTGGTGGTAGTTTAGCTGATAAGCTATGTCAGACTCTTTTGTGATCCCATGGACTGTAGCCCGCCAGGCTCCTCTGTCCTTGTGATTTCCTGGGCAAGAATACTGGAGTGGGTTGCCGTGCCTTCCTCCAGCGGATCTTCCCGGACCAGGATAGAGCCCAGGACTCCTGCATTGGCAGGCAGATTCTTTACCATCTGAGTCTCCTATCTGTGGAATGTATACAAATCTCTCCATCTCTCTGTGCTTCTGTTCTTTCTCAGAAATGGAGGGTCTAACACCCACCTCCCTATCATGTATGGCACCTGTGGGAAATCTGGACCTCAATAAATATCTGGTCACTTAAAAAAAAAAGAAAGAAATACAAAAAGGGACCAATATGAGTTGACTACTCTTGAATACCTAGAGTGCTTAAATTCATAGAGAAAAAATGTGGAATAGAGGTTGCCGAGGGCTGGAGGGGATAGGGAGTGGAGAGTTAGTGTTCATGGGTATGGAGTTTCAGTTTGAGATGATGAAAGAGTTCTGGAGATGGATGGTGGTGATAGTTGCATAAAAATGTGAATGTACTCCAGGTCACTGACTTGGATATTAAAAAGGGTTAAAATTCTTGAATACCTAGAGTGCTTAAATTCATAGAGAAAAAATGTGGAATAGAGGTTGCCGAGGGCTGGAGGGGATAGGGAGTGGAGAGTTAGTGTTCATGGGTATGGAGTTTCAGTTTGAGATGATGAAAGAGTTCTGGAGATGGATGGTGGTGATAGTTGCATAAAAATGTGAATGTACTCCAGGTCACTGACTTGGATATTCAAAAAGGGTTAAAATGGTGTTTTACTTTCTGTGTGCATATGTGCTCAGTAGCTAAGTCATGCCTGACTCTTTGTGACTCCATGGACTGTAGTCCACCAGGTTCCTCTGTCCATGGGATTTCCCAGGCAAGAATAAACTGGAGTGGGTTTCCATTTCCTCCTCTAGGGGATCGTTGCAATCCAGGGATCGAACCCATATTAGCAAGTGGATTATTAGCTAATTAGCAAGTGGAAGCCCATGTTATATGTATGTTACAACAATCAAAAACAAACATTAAAAATGAAAGAAAAAAACTGAAAAAAGAATACAAAGACCCACTGATAAGCATTCTACTTAACTAGCCGTCATTCAAACGGTGTGACAGGATTCCGTGGATAAACCGAGTTCAATAATCTGGTACAAAATCTGACCTGAAAAGAAGTCTGAATTGAATATAAAGTAAGTCTGAAAGTCTCAGCAATCTATGGCTAAAATTAGCTTTTCCAACTGATGGCTTTGTTAAACAAATGATGTTTTTACTTTCTAGATGTTTGGCTGATTTCCCATGTATGATTCCATCTTTGGGGTGACCAAAAGCAGCAGGATAAAGAGCAACCAGCGATGGCATCAGGCAGACCCAGCTGGGGCAGGGTGGGGCAAGGGTCTTGGCTCTCAGAGTCTGCAGGGGCCCGCCAACACAAGTCTCTCAGGCACAAGGAGCACGCAGGAAACCAAACTACCCATTTATCATGTTTACCAGGAAAATGCACTAAGAAAGTAAAATCCATCCAGCTTGAGCCACTGAGAAGGATGCCAGAATTTAAAGAGCATTGGGAACTCTTAGACTACAAAGAAAACAAATATCAAACACTCTCCCTTTGCCATAAACCACCCAGTAACTAAATCTGCAGGGCCTGTCAATACCCAGGAGCATCAGTTTTTGTTTTTGCTTGAGGGTGGGTCTCCTCAAGTCTTCTGATCTGAAGGCTGGTGCCTTCCTGGAAAATTTTACCTGATGAGTGTTTCATCCTAAGCCAGGGAGCTTTTTTACACCTTATACCGGATTTTAGAGCTAACTGTTATTGTCTAGTCTCTAAGTCGTGTCTGATTCTTTGTGACCCCAAGGACTGTAGACCACCAGGCTCCTTTGTCCATGGGGATTTCCCAGGCAAGAATACTAGAGTGGGTTGCCATTCCCTTCTCCAGGAAATATTTCTGATTCAGGGATCTAACCTGCATCTCCTGCATTGGCAGGCAGATTCTTTATCACTGTGCCAATTTGGAAGCCCTTAGAAATAACTGCCTCAGGAATTACATGTGGCTCAGAGGTTAAAGCGTCTGTCTGGAATGCAGGAGACCCAGGTTCGATCCCTGGGTCAGGAAGATCCCCTGGAGAAGGAAATGGCACCCACTCCAGTACTCTTGCCTGGAGAATCCCATGGACGGAGGAGCCTGGTAAGCTACAGTCCATGGGGTCACAAAGAGTCAGACATGACTGAGTGACTTTACTGACTTTGCTTTAGAGACTTCATCAGGAGATCTTGGCTATGCAGGGTTCTCAGGCTAGATGAATGGATACCCTATGCTTTGAGCTTATATCAGGTGTAGATGGGGTAGGATACTGGTTGAAGTGTAAGGGGGATGTCCAGCCTGGTGACAAGTCCTACAATGGAGATCTAGCAACTACTTTTGAGTGATGCAACCATCCAGGATTAGGCATGGGGTGGGGGGTATGGGGCTAGGAGTAAGGAGGGGTGTTGGTGGAGATTTTCTGTATTAATCACCAAGCTGTTGATTAGGAATATTCCAACCAGACACTGAGTACTCCCTACACCCAAAATGCCAGATGACTCTTGACTCTGACTACTAATAGACATCTGATCCCTGCTTATATGTAGTCATCTATCATTTGCACATTTGCTTCAATAAACGTGGTCCATGTAGTACTCTTAGTGGCTTCTCCAACAAAATTGCAAGCTAATGAATTCCTGGTAAAATGGCATCCATTGAAAGCTTAGAACTAGTTTTAACTTTTTACTTTGCTGGGAACCAGAATGGATTTCCTTGGGGCCCATGAGATGTGAGAAGAGAGGATATGAGGAGAGGTGTGCAAATCAGCCTCCCTAGTTAAGTTTACTCCCAGCTTACTATCTAGTTACCCTGGGCAAGTCATCCTAATTTATAAGGACCTCAGGGTCCTCATCTAAAAGACATTAAATTAGGCTCTCCAACATCCTTCTATCTTGCAAAGAAATTATACAAATATTGATCATCTTGATCAAGTACTTCGTTGAATTACCCACAGCTACAGTGTCACCTGAACACTAACAAAGTGACTATGTCAGTGGTGGACTTGATGCTGCTCCAAATATTACTCGGTTCAGCTGAATGTCCATCCATTGTAAGAATTCTGATCACTAAATTTGCTCAGTTGGGAGATCACATAAGATTTGCTTCCCCTCCAAATGACTTTATGAGAGTTCAACCAAATATGTGCAAAAGTATACATTTTTCTCTAAAGTTCTCAAAATTTCACCTAGTCACCTTCCAATATCTAAAGACCTAAGTTCAAAATAAGACTCTGATGTTCTCCATACTGGCTGTACCAGTTTGTATTCCCACCAACAGTGTAAGAGGGTTCCCTTTTCTCCACACCCTCTTCCGCATTTATCACTTGTAGACTTTTGGATAGCAGCCATTCTGACTGGTGTGAAATGATACCTCATTGTGGTTTTGATTTCCACTTCTCTGATAATGAGTGACATTGAGCATCTTTTCATGTGTTTGTTAGCCATCTGTATGTCTTCTTTGGAGAAATGTCTGTTTAGTTTTTTTGGCCCACTTTTTGATTGGGTCTTTTATCTGTAGGAGTTTCTTGTATATTTTTGAGATTAATTCTGTGTCTTTTGCTTTGTTTGCTATTGTTTTCTCCCATTCTAAAGGCTCTCTTTTCACCTTGCTTATAGTTTCCTTTGTTGTGCAGAAGCTTTTAATTTTAATGAGGTCCAATTTGTTTATTTTTGCTTTTATTTCCAATATTCTGGGAGGTAGGTCATAGAGGATCCTACTGTGGTTTATGTCGGAGAATGTTTTGCCTATGTTCTCCTCTAGGAGTTTAATAGTTTCTGGTCTTACGTTTAGATCTTTAAGATCCAGCAATCTCACTGCTGGGCATACACACCGAGGAAACCAGAATTGAAAGAGACACATGTACCCCAATGTTCATCGCAGCACTGTTTATAATAGCCAGGACATGGAAGCAATCTAGATGTCCATCAGCAGAGATGTGGATTAAGAAAGCTGTGATACGTATACACAATGGAATATTACTCAGCCATTAAAAAGAATACATTTGAATCAGTTCTAATGAGGTAGATGGAACTGGAGCCTATTATACAGAGTGAAGTAAGCCAGAAAGAAAAACACCAATATAGTATACTAACACATATATATGGAATTTAGAAAGAAGATAACAATAACCCTGTATGTGAGACAGCAAAAGAGACACAGATGTATTAAACAGTCTTTTGGACTCTATGGGAGAGGGCGAGGGCAGGATGATATGGGAGAATGGCACTGTAACATGTATATTATCATATGTGAAATGATTCGACAGTCCAGATTCGATGCATGAGACAAGGTGCTCGGGGCTGGTGCACTGGGATGACCCAGAGGGATGGGATGTGGAGGCAGGTGGGAGTGGGGTTCAGGATGGGAAACGTGTACACTCATGGTGGATTCAAGTCAATGAATGGCAAAACCAATATAATATTGTAAAGTAAAATAAATTAATTAATTAAATTAAAAAAAAAGACAGCCTACTCTAGGTGTAAAAATTCTGCAAGTCCTTTGACTATCTCATGGCCCTTCAGAGCTTTCAGTCAGGTGGTCCAATTCCATCTCTTTGGCAAGAAGACCAAGAAAGACGTGGAGGCTCACTTACGGTCTCATGGGAGCCAGTGGCAGGACCTCAGCCTGAAACTCCCAGCCCAGACAGCAGGGCTGGGCTTTCCTTCTAAATGATACTCGGTAGGACCAAGACTTTGGTCAGACTTTTGTTTTTATAAGCCTTTAAATCTTATTTATTATGAAATGGTGATTTTAGTTCTCCCATCAGGAGCTGTGTCTATATAATGAAAAAACATCTGTGTTTTGCAGATGATGGAGAAAAAAATATAGTCAAGTCTCCCGAAGGGTCTCAGGCACTAGCTGAGAATGACAGCCCAGGAGACCGAGCCAGAGTTTAAATCGACCAATGAAAAACATGCAAGTTGTTTTCTGTGCCTTGATGATGACCAAGATAACAGAAAGTGCAGGAAAAAAAGGGGGAGGGAAGGAATCTTATGGAAGTGTTGACACACTAAACTCCAGCTGGAGTCATTAGGTCTGTGGTAACTCAGAGGTGGTTTTTCTGAAAAGGAAACATACAGTGATTCAGCCAAAGACATGATACAGCCTGGAAGTGGCCCAAACATCAGCTCAGAGAAAGTAAAAACAACGATCAAAGAGGCTCCACTCAGCGTGGAGGAGTCCCAGAGAAAAGGCTCTTGCATCATCGCTGCCGGACTCCGAGCTCATCTTGAGCTTTAAGTGACTACAGTCTGCGCATGCCTGCTAAGCTGCTTCAGTCATGTCTGATTCTTTGCGAACCCATGGACTATATATAGCCCGCTAGACTTCTCCGACTGTGGGATTCTCCAGGCAAAAATACCGGAGTGGGTTGCCATGCCCTCCTCCAGGGTATCGTCCCAACCCAGGGATCAAACCTGTATCTCTTACATCCCCTGCATTGGCGGGAGAATTCTTCACCACCAGTGCCACCTGGTAAGCCTGACTATAGTCCACCTAATTCTAAAACTGTACATGCTAGGAGGTCCTGATGTAAACACAAACAAACAAACACCCTCCTGGCTAAGAGGAGACAGGAGAGAATGCAGACGGAGGGAATTCCCTGGAGGTCCAGTGGTTTAACTCCATGCTTCCACTGCAGAGCTGCAGGGGACCTGGGTTTGATCCCTGGTTGGGGAACTAACATCCCATATGTCACATGACACAATCAAAAGAGAGAGAAAGAGAGAGAATGAAAAGGCACAGTGGGAAGAGGAGCCACTGTCTGTCTCCAGGATCTCCATATATGGACCCAGTCCTTGGGATGTTGGGTTATTGGGTTACATCCTGGCCTGGCTTATTCCTGTCTCTCCCTCAACTCACTCTGCCTGCCTGGGCCAATACAAAGTGGAATGCTGAGATGCAGAGCCAAGTGCCTGAAGGTCTGTCTCAGCTTCCCAGACTTCAGACTTATGGCGTTCTTCCCACCCCAACACGAGGTCAACATCAGTACCCGTATCTATAGACACAAGGGCTGCTGGGAGAGGAGGGAGGAGGAAGACACGGAGCAAGCGAAAGGGCTGCAGGGCTACACTGTTTGACAAGCTCCACGCCCACCCAACGATTCTGATGTCTCCTCATGCCAGGCAAGGACATGGCTCTCACCCACTGGGAGAGTTCTGGAGTCCAGCGGACTTGGGGGTACTTGCAGGCCAGCTGGGAAGAGCGTCTGATCACCAAGAATTCCGCTGGGGCCAAAATCCAATGAAAAGAGATCAACAATACAACTGGCTATTAATCTACACTCTGAATGGACTGGTGAGGCTGCTAACATAGAAAACAAAAGGCTGTTTTGATTACTGACAAGCCTTTTGCTTTTGAATCAGCAAAAGCATAGCATTTTCAAAGAAAGGGAGAGAGAACACTTACCTGAAGGAAGCGATGACAGCTGTAACTTCATTATCCGGATAAAACTGAGTAATTGCATGGTGGGCCCCCAACAATTCCTTCCCATCTTTCCACCAAGAAATAGTTGCACTGTCCTGGTAGATGTTAGGTATGTTGATGGAGCAATTAAACTTGACATCTTTGTGTTCAGAAAGTATTATATGGCCAACCGTATGATTAAATGCAAGAGGTGGTAGGAGCTTGGACCTGGCGGAGGTCACCCTGGGAAAGGTTGCATTTCCAGGGTCTGGTGTTCCAGGCTGGATGGGTGGAGACACAGCGGTGGGCTGGTAGCGACCAGGTTGAGGAAAGAAAAATGGCATGTGGTCAGCCTGTAACCTTCCTGGGAGAGAACCAGAGAACAACAGGTTGGGGCTGGTTTCTTCCTTCATCTCAGCAATAGCTGCAAAACAGAATATTGGATTTTTAGCCTTTTTTTTTTAGGTATAAGCCTTTCATTTTTTTCAGCACATAAAAAACACATATGTGACAAACTTGGATCAAACTGAACATAAAAAACTTCCTTTTTTCTTGAAAATATATTGTGGCTATTCTCCCCTGTTAACATGTTTCCTAACATATATCCAATCTAATTGCTAATTCCACCATGTTAAAATTCTTAACTATTTTTTAATTGGAGGATAACTGCTTTACAATAGGGCGTCGGTTTCTGTCACACCAACATGAATCAGCCATCGGCGTACACACATCCTCTCTCTTGAGCCTCCCTCCCATCCCACACCTCCCACCTCGCACTCCATCCCACTCTTTAGGTTGTCACAGAACACCGAGTTTGACCTCCCTACGCCACACGCAAATTCCTACCAGCTATCTATTTTACATATGGTATACATATGTTTCCATGCTACCCTCTCTATTCATCCCACCCTCTTTTTATTTAACTTTTTCACTTTTTGGCTGAGCCACACAGCATATGGGATCTTTGTTCCCCAATTAGGGATTGAATCTGCACCCTCTGCATTGGAAGGGTAGGGTCTTAACCACTGGACCGCCAGGGAAGTCCTGGATTTTTAGCCTTTTAAATAATAGAGTTTCCCAAGTAGGTTCCCAACTTTCTAGGCCAGCATGAGAAAGAACTGGGCATCCTCAATATCCTCAGAAATCATGGCCAGAATTTATTTAACACACATGAACAATGTGAATATTTTCTTTCACAATTTAATTCATTTGTAGACTTCCTTCTATAGAAAACTCAAGAAATATAATCTTCATCATCAAAATTTTTAAAATTTGAGATATAATTGACATATATATATAATATATTAGTTCCAGCTGTATGGCAGAATGATTCCATATTTGTATAGTTTTGCAAAATGACTGCCAGGATAAGTCTAGTTAATATCCATTTTCACAAATGGAATTTTTTTTCTTGTGATGAGAACTTTTAAGATCTACCAGTAATAACTTTCAAATAGCCATTTGTGGGATTTTAGTTCCCTGATCAGGGATTGAACTTGGGACCTCAGCAATGACAGCACAGAGTCCTAATTGCTGGCATGCCAGGGAATTTCCTATGATACAGTATTACTAACTACAGTCAGCATGCTCGACATTACACCCCCAGGACTAAATTATTTTATAACTGGAAGTTTGTACCTTTGACCACCTTCCCTCATTTTTGGAATTGCGATTCATTCCAAATCCCTCCTACTTAACTCACCAGCACATTGGGCACCTGAAAGCGCCTCCCTTCTGCCCCGTCAGTCACAAGACTTCGTGCAGCAGACTCGGCCAACAGTCTGGGAAAGGTTGCTGCTGGTCACAAAGGGCACGTTTATAATTCTTGTGCCTCAGCACGACCCATTTCTAGGGATGGGGGAAAGTCATCATGTGCTTATACAGTCACTTGGAGCTTCTAGCAAAATGTCTGCCTGCTGGAATAGACCTGGAAATATTTTTATTTCATCTGACCCACAAGAATTTCTAAAATTTCTGATGTACTCTTAGTGTTAATGGCACTTTTGGAACATACATTCTGCACTATTAATAGTTGCTATTTATTCAAACACATCAGGACTTCCCTGATGTTCCAGTGGTTAGACTCAGGTCTTGCAATGATCCTACATGCTGTGTGGCATGGCCAAAAATAAAAGGCACATTCCATGGGGCGAAAGAGCATTTTTTAAAAAAGCACATTGACCACAGGTGGTGAGACAGGCAGGGAGGAGAGACACAGGCTGGCATGTTGTGGGTGAGTGATGGGGGTACACAGAGCCACCCAGTCCTGCACAAGGGCTGTGCTTCCTGCCACTCTCAGGATATCACACCTCTCGGGCTCTCTGAGTTTATGTGTATGTGTGTGTGTGTGTGTGTGCGCGCGCGCGCACGCATGCAAAGAGGGCAGATTAAGCAACTTATAACAAAAGACGCTCAGTTAAACTTGAACTTCAGATAAACAACGAGTAACTCTTAATTTAAGTATTCAGTTAAGTACTTATTTGGTGGATAGAGGTGCAAGCAGATTCGGAGTTAGAAGGAGGAATCAGAATTTATTCCTCTGGCTTCCTCCTTGCAGGTCACTTTGGACCACACTCATCCCTCAGTGGAGGGCTGGACTTCCTGCCTCAATGGACTTCCTGACAGAAGTCCTCTCCACCCAGCTCTCTCTCCCACCAGGGAGACTCTCATGGTTGCTGTACTTGGGAACTGCTTTCTGGGTGAACTCCAGGTTGAAGAACAAGAGGTTTCACTCCTAAAACAGGGAAAGCTTGTTGCTTGTTCTTGAGGCTGAGGTCTCGGGGGCTCTTGGAGTGCAGGTGTCCTGTGCAGCCTCTGGGAGAGGGCTTTGTGATCGGCTGCTGGCTGGCCTGGAGCCCAGCCATCCAGACAGATGAGTGTGCTCTGATGGGAGCTGTCCCTTATTCCAAGGAGTTGAGATCAGAGTGACTGTAACGAGAGGGGCCCCTGCCCCTCCTGTCACCCTCAGCCAGGCAAATTTTATGCACAGGGGTGGTAGGAAGAGGTGAAGTCCATCTTCTCTGACGTTGGGGTCCCTTCTGCAGTTATGGATGCTCTGGCTATTTATCTGGTCTGTCTGTAGACCCTCCTCAAGAACATTCTTTTTCTACAGGCTTCAAAACACTTACAATTCACTTGTGCCTCTAAGAGTCCAGCTTACCTGAAGCACTTCCTATTTGTTGAGCTTGGGAGTCAGAGGTTTTGTCCAGATAACTTTTTTTTTCTTTTTTTTGCCACACCATATGGCATGCGGGATCTTACTTCCCTGACCAGGGATTAAACCCATGCCCCATGCAGTGGAAGTCTGGAGTCTTAACCACTGGACCACCAGGGAAGTCTCCAACTTTTCTGTTGTATGTTAAATATAGGGCAAAAAAAGTAGACTGGGAGAAGCGGGTAATACTTCTTTTGGTTTGTTTCATTTCCTTAAAAACACTGAATATTTCTAATTATAAAGGTAGCACAAGTCTGCTGTAAAAAATTCAAATATTTATGGGAGCACAAAGTATACGATGGAAACCTGTTTTATAATCCAAACCCTGCAAGATAAACCTCTGATTACAGTTTAGGGTATAAGCTTCAGTTTTCTATGAGCTGAACAGCTCACTGAACAAACTAATGGCAAAGCCACCCAGTCAGATGACGTCGCTGAGACTGGGACACAGCCAAAACCTGTAATCACTATGGATGGTTTAAAAGATAACTAATCTCCAGAATTTGATTTGCCAGAAGCTGGTACAGTATGACTTAACTGCTAACATTATTTATACAGCATTTGCAGGTCTAAGATTAGCTGGGACTGTCAAATGGGATACAGAAAGGCAAGTGTCCCAGGAGAGGGGGAGCAGAGAGTCACTGGAGTTAAAGGGCTGGGACACAGCTGACTGTGTGGGGAGGCCTTTCCCAGGCCCCGCCCCACTCTGTCCAGTTAACCTCCCACGTCAGAGGCTCGGACCCGCCACTTTGGTAGTATCTGCTGTAATAATTCCCCAATTCTCTCTCTGCTGCTGGACTGACTGAAAGCCCCACACTGTAGTCAGTTCCTAGGAGGCACTCAAAATATTACAGGTTTGTTGGATGACTAAGTAAAGGAATGAATTCAAGAAGGAGTAGGGGAAGAGGGACAGGGATTCAAGGGGCCAAGGTGGTAGAAACCTAGAGGGAAAGGAAGAGGCCCTAAGAGTTTGGGAATACCAATTTAGCTTCAGGGTGGCACGTCTGTGCTAGGAGGAAAAGAGATAAAGTGGAATTAGAGAACGTCCCTGGTGGCCCAGTGGTTAAGATGCCTCATTCCCAATGCAGGGGGCCTGGATTCAATCCCTGGTCAGGGAACTAGATCCCACACACCACAGCTAAGACCCAGAGCAGCCAACTAAATAAAAATTTAAAAAAAAAGGAATTAGGCTGAACGTGGAGAGCCCTGAATCCCAGCTGAGGCAGGAGGGGTGCCTTGAAGATTTCTGAACAGGGGAGGGAGATCAGAGCTGTGCTTGACCAGGACACAGGAAGGAGGAAGAGGAGCAAGAAGGAGAGGCCAGGAAGTGGGAAAACCAGAAGGAAGACATTAAGGCCTAACTACGGGAGTGGCTGGGAAGTAATAGAAAGGATGCAGGAGACAGACAGGCCTGATCCTGGGAGCGCTCTCAGTGTTACCATCATTCCAAAAGGAAAGGTCAGTTTCAGATGCAAATTCCTATATACAGAGTAGATAACCAACAAGGTTCTACTGTATAGCACAGGGAGCTATATTCAATAGAAAAGGTTAGTAGTCATCAGTCATGTCCAACTCTGCGACCCCATGGACTGCAGCCTGCCTGGCTCCTCTGTTCATGGGATTCTCCAGGCGAGAATGCTGGAGTGGGTTGCCATTTCTTTCTTCAGGGGATCTTCCTGACCCAGGGACTGAACTCATGCTTCCTGAATCCCAGGCAGATTCTTTACCATCTGAAGTACCAGGGAAGCCCACATTCACTATCTTGTGATAAGCCATAATGCGAATATGAAAATGGACATATATATATATATATATATATACACATTATAAATAATACTGAATCACTTTGTTGTATACCTGCAACTAACACAACAATGTAAATCAGCTATACTTCAATAAAATAAATTTTAAAATACACTAAAAAAAAATGTCACAGGACTTCCCTGGTGGTCCAATGGTTAACGCTTCACCTTCAGGTGCAAAGGGTAAAGGTGGTTCAAATCCTGGTCAAGGAGCAAAGATTCCACATGCCTCTGGGCCAAAAAACCAAAACAAAAAAACAGAGGCAATATTGTAAAAAATTTAGCACAGACTTTTTAACAAATGGTCCATGTCAAAAAAATCTTAAAAAAAAAGAGGTAAATTGGACACAAATATTTAGGAAGGACATAATCTCCGGACTCAGAGTAGTTCTCAGAAGTGGCCATTTGACAGGTTAATCTTGGCCGTGGTTTGAAATGCAGGGCCCCCACTGGGAACATGGGGATGGTAACAACGGTGCCCCATAGGATCACCAACAGAAATAAAAGAGTCATTGTTATGTCTGGCTCATCATAAGCACTCAATAAACATTAGCTGTTAGTTCTTAAATTATTTTCTCTTTTCATTGTGAATCCATAAGACCTGGATGGCCCAATCCTTAAGAATCGCTGTTCACAGGGATTGACACTGGGGGTTCAGTGAGGTCCTCACTGCAGAGCTCTGACAAGAGGTGTGTCTGGGGTGGGTTGTTGCCATTTACAAAATCTTCAGTACAAATGGGACTTCACAGTATGTGCTATGCAGTGCATAGCCTCCCCAGACCTATGACCTATGAGATGGCCTTTACTAAATGAACACAGACAATGTGGAAAAAGGCACAATGAGCACTAACTGGTCCAAGGTTTTGGACCCCAGGGTCAGGGCAATGATCAGTTAGAAAAAAGACACCTGGCCTTCCTTGGTGGCTCAGGGATAAAGAGGTTGGGGTTTGATCCCTGGTCTGGGAAGATCCCATGTGCTGCACAGCAGATAAGCCCTTGGGCCACAACGACTGAGTCGTGCCCTAGAGCCTAGGAGCTGCAGTAACTGAGGTCTACGTGCCCCAGTCTGTGCTCAGTAAGGAGAAGCCACCACAACGAGAGGCTTGCCCGCCACAACGACAGCATGGCACCCGCTCTCCACAGCCGGAGAAAGGCCCGTGCAGCCACGAAGACCCAGCATCAACAAGTAACCAGAAATCATTTTTTTAAAATAAGTGCTATTTTAAGCTGCTAATCTTTCAGTGTTCTGTGTCGGTTGTAACATGTCCCTTCCCCGTCTTTGCTCGAAGAAGCAGAACGCTTTAAAATTATTTGGGAGCGAGTGATGGTGGGAGGATGAAAGTAGATAAAAAATTTTAAAGTTTTTGATTTTTATTACCACGTTCTCATTAGTGCATCTTCAAGATGGCACAGCGAACATGGTGGGCCTGCCTGATGGTCCCCATTGTGGAGACCATTTGTTCAGCCCACGTCAGAGATGTATCAAACACCACAGCCCCAGACTTAAGGAGGATTTCATCCTTTCTTCGTGGAACAGGTGGAAAAGCAGGCTGCTTGTGAAATTCAGCAGAAACCGTTCCTCCTCTTCTTTCCCCTCTCTTCGTCTTTTAAGGTTACTTCTGCGTATGGACTGGACAGTAGCTAAAGTGGCACGTTTTGCCTCACATGCAGACACACTTGAGCAACCCGGATGAGCGGCCTCCTACTCATGTCCAAGCACAGCTGCCCAGGGGTTCCAGCAGCTGCGTCTGCCAACCCCAGGGGCCACACCCATCCTGGAGTTGGTCACGGAACCTGCCCTGTGCCCATGCATTTCCAGCCCTTGACCAGATTCCAAGGTCACCTTCATAAAGACAAGGGACTGTGTGTCCACTGTCTTCCTCCGGTGCTCGGGTCGGGGGACAGGCTCCAGGAGATAAGATTAGCAAATGTTTCTCTAGCAACAAGTATGTGATAGATCTATTGTCCACTGTGTGGGGTTTGCCAGGTTCTTCTGAACAAATCTACCTGTAGCTTCCCTGAGGGCTGGAACTGGCATTTCTGAACCAGGCTGATGCCTGGCATGGAGTCAACGTGCAGTGAGCATCTATGGGATAAATGAGTGTGATACAGGCAGGGGACGCTGCTATGACCTCAAGCGGGACTGTGATGGGGCTGGAGCCAGGGCTCTGCAGCAGCACCTCTTTCCCCAACCACAGCGAAACTGTGGAGGGCCAGATACTGAGGGATCACAGTCTCTCAGACTCAAAACTGGTACATGACGGGACACTAAGGAAAGAGCTATTTTCTGAACCAAAAATTGAGTTACCATATGATCCAGCAATGCCAGGGGGTGCAGTGATAAAGAGTCCACCTGGCAATGCAGGAGACACAGGAGGTGTGGGTTCAATTCCTGGGTCTGGAAGACTCCCCTGGAGAAGGAAATAGCAATCCACCCCAGTATTCTTCCCTGGAGAATCCCATGGACCTCGTGGACTATAGTCTGGGGTCACAAAGAGTCAGACACGACTGAGTGACTGAACGCATGACCCAGCAATTCCACTCCTGGGCATATATCTGGACAAAACTCTAATTCAAAAAGATACATGCACCCTTATGTTCATAGCAGCACTGTTCACAATAGATAAGACACACAAAACAACCTAAATGTCTGTCGACAGATGAATGGCTAAAGAGGATGTGGTTCAGTTTCAATTCAGTTGCTCAGTCATTAGTGGCACGTTTTGCCTCACATGCAGACACACTTGAGCAACCCGGATGAGCGGCCTCCTACTCATGTCCAAGCACAGCTGCCCAGGGGTTCCAGCAGCTGCGTCTGCCAACCCCAGGGGCCACACCCATCCTGGAGTTGGTCACGGAACCTGCCCTGTGCCCATGCATTTCCAGCCCTTGACCAGATTCCAAGGTCACCTTCATAAAGACAAGGGACTGTGTGTCCACTGTCTTCCTCCGGTGCTCGGGTCGGGGGACAGGCTCCAGGAGATAAGATTAGCAAATGTTTCTCTAGCAACAAGTATGTGATAGATCTATTGTCCACTGTGTGGGGTTTGCCAGGTTCTTCTGAACAAATCTACCTGTAGCTTCCCTGAGGGCTGGAACTGGCATTCTCTGAACCAGGCTGATGCCTGGCATGGAGTCAACGTGCAGTGAGCATCTATGGGATAAATGAGTGTGATACAGGCAGGGGACGCTGCTATGACCTCAAGCGGGACTGTGATGGGGCTGGAGCCAGGGCTCTGCAGCAGCACCTCTTTCCCCAACCACAGCGAAACTGTGGAGGGCCAGATACTGAGGGATCACAGTCTCTCAGACTCAAAACTGGTACATGACGGGACACTAAGGAAAGAGCTATTTTCTGAACCAAAAATTGAGTTACCATATGATCCAGCAATGCCAGGGGGTGCAGTGATAAAGAGTCCACCTGGCAATGCAGGAGACACAGGAGGTGTGGGTTCAATTCCTGGGTCTGGAAGACTCCCCTGGAGAAGGAAATAGCAATCCACCCCAGTATTCTTCCCTGGAGAATCCCATGGACCTCGTGGACTATAGTCTGGGGTCACAAAGAGTCAGACACGACTGAGTGACTGAACGCATGACCCAGCAATTCCACTCCTGGGCATATATCTGGACAAAACTCTAATTCAAAAAGATACATGCACCCTTATGTTCATAGCAGCACTGTTCACAATAGATAAGACACACAAAACAACCTAAATGTCTGTCGACAGATGAATGGCTAAAGAAGATGTGGTTCAGTTTCAATTCAGTTGCTCAGTCATGTCAGACTCTTGCAACCCCACGAACCACAGCACGCCAGGCCTTCCTATCCATCACCAATTCCCAGAGTTCACCCAAACTCATGTCCATTGAGTCAATGATGCCATCCAACCATTTCATCCTCTGTCATCCCCTTCTCCTCCTGCCTTCAATCTTTCCCAGCATCAGGGTCTTTTCCAATGACTCAGCTCTTCACATCAGGTGGCCAAAGTATTGGAATTTCAGCTTCAACATCAGTTCTTCCAATGAACACCCAGGACTGGTCTCCTTTAGGAAGGACTGGTTGGATCTAAAGAAGATGTGGTACATATATACAATGGAATATTACTCAGCCATAAAAAGAATGAAATAATGCCATCAGCAGCAATATGATGGAACTAGAGATTATCACACTAAGCGCAATAAGTCAGAGAAAGACAAACTCATATGACATCACTCATATGTGGAATTTGAAACGTGACACAAATGAGCATATCTATGAAACAGAAACAGACTCACAGACAGAGAGCACGTGTGTGGTTGCCATGGAGGACAGGAGAGGGGGAGGATGGATTGGGATCAGTTAGACGTACACTATTACACATAAGATGGATAATCAATTAGGTCCTGCTGTATAGCACAGGGTACTATCTTCAGTGTCTTGTAATGAACTATAATGGAAAAGAATATGTATATAAAAACATTATATAATGGAATCACTTTGCTATATATGTGCAACTTACACAACATTGTAAATCAACTATATGTCGATAAAATAAATTTTTAAAAAATAAGCTATTTTCTGTGTGATCACATAGTGCTCCCCACCCTTAAATCCATGAATATTTACTGAGTACTCGCTGAGTGTGCATGATAGCAAACAGGTTGGTGAGCAGTGATGCTCAGGGCTAACCAGTAGTTCAGTGTTTAGAGCCGAGGCCCACCCTGTCCTGGGATGCCTGAGAGGTGACCTCAGGAAAGTTCTGTAACTGACTGATCCTCTTCAAAGACAAAAGTACCTGTGGGGGGTATAGGGAGAAGAAAACAATCAGATGTACCAGGTCCATCAGCAAACTGCACAGACATTGGCTGCTGTTGTGACTTGCCTGCTTCCGAACCTGGCCTGGTCTGTTTTTTCTGGCTGTGTTGCGTCTTCACGGCTGTGTGCAGCCTCTCTCCATTGAGGAGAGGGGGGCTGCTCTCTAGCTGTGGTGCGTGGGCCTCTCTGTTGCAGGGCACAGGCTCCAGGTGCCAGGCGCACCTGCTTAACTGCTCCCTGGCACACGGCGTCTTCCTGGACCAGGGATTGAACCCATGTCCCCTCCACTGGCAGGTGGATTCTACTCACTGGACCACCACCGGGGAAGCCCTGAACCCGACCAGCTGAACACCGGAAGGAGGAATTCTGGGGCTTTGTGGAATGAGTGCTGGGACTAACAGGTGAGGTCTGTCTCAGACAAAGCATAGAACGGCAACATGGCAGCCACATCACTGCCACCCATGAATGCGAGGAAAAGTCATACTTCCGGTCTGTGATGGCCAAAGAACTCTGGCTCAAAGGAATCTCCCCAGGGGCTGGTCACCACCCTCTTTCAGCAGGAGAGCCTTCCGATTCTCTTGAAGCTGTAGGACCACAATCCAAGGTGGATCAAGGGGAAAAAGCAGCAGCTACTGAAATGGCAGGATTCGGAGGAGTGGGTGGAGCGGTAGCCTTCCGCCACCTCCTGACCCTGGAGTCCCTCCAGGCTGTGGGAGGAGAGCTGGGCAGGGCAGCGGCCCGAGCAGAGCGAGAATGCAGACTGCTGCTCCGGCGGCTGCTTTATTACCCAGGACCCAGGGAGGTAACGGAAGCACCTTGGCCAGATGGTTCAAATAAGGGCAGGGCTGAAGTGTCAGTCATATAACCCACATCTGGCTCTTTGTATTCCTTTTCAGACAACAGAACAGGTGGTGACATGAGCTGACCTCTCTGAAATTCAGCCTCAAAATCCGAAGGCCCAGAGGAGGCTGCAAGAGTGAGGACTTTGTTGAACTCTTAGGGGTAGGATGCGCTTTTGTTGTGTAGTCGCTAAGTCATGTCTGACTCTTTGCAATCCCAAGGACTGTAGCCCGCCCAGGTCCTCTGTCAATGGTATTCTCCAGGCAAGAATACTGGAGTGGGTTGGCATTACCTTCTCCAGGGGATCTTCCAGACCCAAGGATTGAACCCACACCTCCTGCACTGGCAGATGGGTTCTTCACCACTGAGTAAGCCGGGAAGCCTAGGATGTGCTTTTCCCAGGTGCTAGGACTTCCTCAGCTCCTCTGTCCCAGGGTGACATTTGCTATCCAGCGGCCCCCATGGCTGTAAGGAGAAAGGCCCCCTCTGAGGTGGGCTTGCAGTTCACAGAAAAGGCTTTTAGCACCTGGAATCCTGTTGGCGACCACTTCCCTGTCCCCCTCCCTTGTCACACCCCCCGTTCCCCCACCCCAGAAGAGAGGGCTGCATGTGGACCAGAGGACACCCCTTCCATGTGTGCCCCTCTCCCTGGCTGATATCTGAATCATGTCCCTGAGTGGCTTCCCTGTCACTTGGTTAAAAACTGATCCTCTCATCCCCAAAACTGGCTGAGGCCAAGCCCAGAACAAGCAAGAACTTTCTACTTAGTATCGAGTCATTTTATGAAAACAGGAGTCTCAACTGATAAAGAGAAGCAACACTGCTAAGAGGTCATTTTTTCAAAAACCTTTCAGCCTGAAATTACTTGACCCGATTGCTGCTGCTGCTGCTGCTAAGTTGCTTCAGTCGTGTCCAACACTGCGCGACCCCAGAGACGGCAGCCCACCGGGATCCACCATCCCGGGGATTCTCCAGGCGAGAACACTGGAGTGGGTCGCCATTTCCTTCTCCAATGCATAAAAGTGAAACGTGAAAGTGAAGTGGCTCAGTCGTGTCTGACTCTTGGCGACCCCATGGACTGCAGCCCACTAGGCTCTGCCGACCTGATTGCGACCAAACTATAAATGGTAAACAGGAGCACTCCGCCACTTGGAGAAATTTTAACAGTGCAGCAAAAGCCTGCAAGGCAGAAACCTCGAGCTGACCTGAGAGAGGGAGGCCCAGCAGGGGCTTTCCGGAAAGAAAGGGGAATAATTGGTAGGCTGCATATGCCTGGAGGGGTCACAGCCTCAGCAGAAAAAAAGCAGAGATGCCAGTGAACTGAGAGCTGCACAGAGAGAAGAAAGTGGGGCTGGTATGAAACAGTGCTGGCAGGCCAGAATTTCTAC
>SJYC01143403.1:0-10482 GCA_006408675.1 Madoqua kirkii
TTGGGGGGGTGGGTGCGGTGGGGGGAGAGGGTTGGGATAGTTGCCAGATTAATAAGCAGGATGCCCCAGTTATACTGGGACTTCAAATAAACAAAGCCTATGTGGTTTATACTTAGTTAAATAAATACAACTTGGTCTCTTTCAGCACAAACTGGCTGGAGCCACTGTCCAGGGAGTCATTTTCGCCCCACCCCCATAGACTGGCCTCCTAGGGCAGAGAGCAGAGTGAAGAGCGGGTGTGAAGGGCAGACAAGGACCCCAACACACTAGCCAGCTACCCATCCTCTCTGACCCCTGACCTGAGGGAGTGCAAGGGCTTGGGCCTCGGAGCCAAACCCACGATTATCAGGCTCATTCTTCTTCCGCTGGTCCCTCCAATACACTGGCTCAATAAAAAATGTGGAACTGAGGTAGGAGACCGTGGGCCTCTGGGCTGGACACCTGGTGTTTGTCAAGTGGAGTAGAACTGAACCTCTGTTATCACTCAGACACTACAAGGACAAAGCTAGTGGCAGAAGCTGAGCTCTGCTAAAAAAAGAGATAAGGTATCCACTCCAGAGGTCAAAAAAACTTTCCTGCCTACACATGCACAGGAAGGCTTCTTGGGGATTGAAAAGGGAGCTGACCCCCACCCCATAATAAGTGTGGACATATACTCATAGGCCTCCATGGTGGGATCCATCTTAGAAAAAAGTTGCACACACATTTTGGGGAAAGTCCACAAACCAGAACTGTACATGGAACAACAGACCAGTTCCAAATCAGGAAAGGAGTACGTCAAGGCTGTATACTGTCACCCTGCTTATTTTTAACTTATATGCAGAATACGTCATGAGAAACGCTGGGCTGGATGAAGCACAAGCTGGAGTCAAGATTTCCAGGGGAAATAGCAATAATCTCAGATACACAGATGATACCACCCTTATGGCAGAAAGTGAAGAAGAACTAAAGAGCCTCTTGATGAAAGTGAAAGGGGAGAGTAAAAAAGTTGGTGTAAAGCTCAAAAGTTCAGAAAACTAAGATCATGGCATCTGGTCCCATCACTTCATGGCAGATAGATATGGAAAACAGAGGAAACAGTGACAGACTTCATTTTTGGGGGCTACAAAACCATGGTGACTGCAACCATGAAATTAAAAGATGCTTACTCTTTGGAAGAAAAGTTATGACCAACCTAAACAACATATTAAAAAGCAGAGACATTATCTTGCCAACAAAGGTCCGTCTAGTCAAGGCTATGGTTTTTCCAGTAGTCACGTATGGATGTGAGAGTTGGACCATAAAGAAAGCTGAGAGTCAAAGAATTGATGCTTTTGAACTGATTCTCCAACTGTGGTGTTGAAGAAGACTCTTGAGAGTCCCTTGGACTGCAAGGAGATCTAAGCTAAAGGAAATCAGTCCTGAATATTCATTGGAAGGACTGATGTTGAAGCTGAAATGCCAATACTTCGGCCACCTCATGTGAAGAACTGACTCATTTGAAAAGACTCTGACACTGGGAAAGATTGAGGGCAGGAGGAGAAGGGGATGACAGAAGATGAGATGGTTGGATGGTATCACCAACTCAACGGATATGGGTTTGGGTGGACTCTGGGAGTTGGTGATGGACAGGGAGGCCTGGTGTATTGCAGTTCAAGGGGTCGCAAAGAGTTGGACACGACTGAGTGACTGGACTGAACTGAACTGAGTGAGGAGGCGCACAGTAAGGAGGTGATGTTAATCACTTATATAGGACAGTCCTTCCAGGTCTTCATTTACCTTTGGCCAATTATCTTGTTTCTTTCTTAACACCTAACTGGTCTGTTCAGTTCAGTTCAGTTCAGTTCAGTCACTCAGTCTTTTAATTTCATGGCTGTAATCACCATCTGAAGTGATTTTAGAGCCCACAGTTTCCTTTGTTTTCTCATCTCTTTGCCTTGAAGTGATGGGACCAGATGCCATATCTTAGTTTTTTTAGTGTTGAGTTTTAAACCAGCTTTTTCACTCTCCTCTTTCACTTTCATCAAGAGGCTCTTTAGTTCTTCTTCACTTTCTGCCATAAGGGTGGTATCATCTATGTATCTGAGGTTACTGATACTTCCCCTGGCAATCTTGACTCCAGCTGTGCTTCATCCAGCCCAGCATTTTGCATGATGTACTCTGCATATAAGTTAAACAAGCAGGGTGACAATATACAGCCTTGACGGACTCCCTTCCCAATTTGGAACCAGTCTGGTGTTCCATGTCTGGTTCTAACTGCTGCTTCTTGACCTGCATACAGTTTTCTCAGGAAGCAGGTAAGGTGGTCTGGTCTTCCCATCTCTTGAACAATTTTCAACAGTTTGTTGTGATCTACACAGTGAAAGGTTTTGGTGTAGTCAAAGCAGAAGTAGATGTTTTTCTGGAACTCTCTTGCTGTATGTTCCAACTATTGGCAATTTTACCTTTAGTTCCTCTGCCTTTTCTAAATCCAGCTTGAACATCTGGAAGTTCAAAGTTCATCTACTGTTTTGGAGAATTTTGATTATTACTTTGCTAGTGTGTCAGATGAGTGTATTGGAGAAGGAAACGGCAACCCACTCCAGTGTTCTTGCCTGGAGAATCCCAGGGATGGGGGAGCCTGGTGGGCTGCCGTCTATGGGGTTGCACAGAGTCGGACACAACTGAAGTGATTTAGCAGCAGCAGAGATGAGTGCAATTGTGCAGCAGTTTGAACATTTTTTGGCATTGTCCTTCTTTGGGACTGGAAGGAAAACTGAGCTTTTCCAGTCTTGTGGCCACTGCTGAGTTTTCCAAATTTGAGGACGCAATGAGTGTAGCACTTAAACAGCATTATGTTTTAGGATTTGAAATAGCTTGACTGGAATTCCATCACCTCCACTAGCTTTGTTCGTAGTGATGCTTCATAAGACCCACTTAACTTTGCATTCCAGGATGTTGGGCTCTAGGTGAGTGATCACACCACTGTGGTTATCTGGGTCACGAAGATCTTTTTTGTATAGTTCTTCTGTGTATTCTTGCCACCTCTTCTTAATATCTTCTGCTTCTGTTAGGTCCATACCATTTCTGTCCTTTATTGTGCCCATCTCCATGAAATATTCCCTTGGTATCTCTAATTTTCCAGAAGAGACCTCTAGTCTTTCCCATTCTATTATTTTCCTATATTTCTTTGCATTGATCACTGAGGAAGGTTTTCTTATTCTTTGTTATTTCTTATTCCTTGCTAGTCTTTGGAACTCTGCATTCAAATGGATATATCTTTGTTTTCATCCTTTGCCTTTCACTTTTCTTCTTTTCACAGCTATTTGTAAGGCCTCCTCAGATGACTGTTTTGCCGTTTGCATTTCTTTTTCTTGGGGATGGTCTTGATCACTACCTCCTGTACAATGCCACAAACCTCTGTCCAATTCTTCAGGCACTCTATCAGATCTAATCTCTTGAATCTATTTGTCACTTTCACTGTATAATTGTAAGGGATTTGATTTAGCTGATACCTGAATGGTCTAGTGGTTTTCCCTACTTTCTTCAATTTAAGTCTGAACTTGGCAATAAGGAGTTCATGATCTGAGCCATAGTCAGCTCCTGGTCTTGTTTTTGCTGACTGTATACAGCTTCTCCATCTTTGGCTGCAAAGAATATAATCAACCTGATTTTGGTGTTAATCATCTGGTGATGTCCATGTGTAGAGTCTTCTCTTGTACTGTTGGAAGAGGGTGTTTGCTATGACCAGTGCGTTGTCTTGGCAGAACCCTGTTAGCCTTTGCCCTGCTTCATTCTGTACTCCAAGGCCAAATTTGCCTGTTACTCTAGGTGTTTCTTGACTTCCTACTTTTGCATTCCAGTCCCCTAGAGTGAAAAGGACATCTTTTTTGGGTGTTAGTTCTAGAAGGTCTTATAGGTCTTCATAGAACTGTTCAACTTCAGCTTCTTCAGTGTTACTGGTCGGGGCATAGACTTGGATTATTATGATACTGAATGGTTTACCTTGGAAACGAACAGAGATCATTCTGTTGTTTTTGAGATTGCTCCGAAGTACTGCATTTTGGACCCTTTTGTTGACTATAATGGCTACTCCATTTTTTCTAAGGGATTCTTGCCCATAGTAGTAGATATAATGGTCATCTGCATTAAATTCACCCACTCCAGACCATTTTAGTTCGCTGATTGCTAGAATGCAGACGTTCACTCTTGCCATCTCCTGTTTGACCACTTCCAATTAGCCTAGATTCATGGACCTGACATTCCAGGTTCCTATGCAATATTGCTCTTTACAGCATTGGACCTTGCTTCCATCACCAGTCATATCCACAGCTGGGTGTTGTTTTCGCTTTGGCTCCGTCTCTTCATTCTTTCTGGTGTTATTTCTCCACTGATCTCCAGTAGCATATTGGGTATCTACCGACCTGGGGAGTTCATCTTTCAGTGTCCTATCTTTTTGCCTTTTCATTCTCAATGCTGAAGTGGTTTGCCATTCCCTTCTCCAGCTGAGCACATTTTGTCAGAACTCTCCACCATGACCCGTCCGTCTTGAGTGACCCTACTCAGCATGGCTTAGTTTCACTGAATTAGACAAGGCTGTGGTCCATGTGATCAGTTTGACTTGTTTTCTGTGGCTGTGGTTTTTATTCTGTCCGCCCTCTGACAGAGAAGGAAAGGAGGTTTATGGAAGCTTCCTGATGGGAAAGGCTAATGGAACAAGACCCAGTTTCCCTCACACTCAGTCTCTCTCATATATTATACTGTGTCGCTAATAGTAAACTTTGTGTCTGTTTGCAGTTTTTGCCTCCTTGAAACATTCTTGCTTTCAAACAGGGTCAAGAACTCAGGCCACTTTGCTTCTAGCCCCTGGTGGTCTAGTGGCTAGGGCTCTTGGTTTTCCAGGTTACCCAGGTTTAATTCCTGGGCTGGGAACTAAGATCTCCCTTCAGGACTGCTCACAGCTCTCCTTCCAAGATCAGAACCTTGTGCACACACTTCAGCCACAGAAGCTGCAAGAAGCCTGAAGGGCTTTATAGCCCCCCATCACCCTCTTCGGCTTGCACCCATTTTTTGATTTGAGAATTTGACTTTTTCTCAATAGAAGTGCTTTGCAAAGGCAGCTTTCCCAGAAGACTGTGACCCCCTGGTCCTTTCTGTTGCTTGTGTGCTCAGTTGCTCAGTTGTGTCTCACTCTTGGCGGCCCCACGGACAGTAGCCTGCCAGGCTCCTCTCTCCACGGGATTCTCCAGGAAAGAATACTGGAGTAGGGTGCCATCTCCTTCTCCAGGGGATCTGCACAACCCAGGGACTGAACTGTGTCTCCTGCATTGATGGGTGAATTCTTTCCCACAGAGCCACCTGGGAAGTCCAGTCCTTTCTGAAAGTTGAGCACTAATGCACCCAGAAAACAGAGCTCCAGATTCGACTGTGAATCTTCACCATTAAACCTAACTCTCCTAATGCTCTCAAAACCAGCAGAATGTCAGGATCTCCAGGGAAGCTTTTAAAACTCTGATGCCTGTGTTTCACCCAGAGGTTGAATTTATTGGCCAGCAGTACAGCTTAGATATTGGGATTTTAAAAAATCTCCTGTAGTGATTCTAGAGGAATTGGGGTCAGAGACCTAATTCCTAGGGTATTAGGGAATGGATCCATCTGGTGGCCCAAATCATCTCGGGGGTGGGGGCTCCTGCCTGGGAACCCTGATATTTTAAATGCATTGTGGCTTGGGAGCCTGGGATAAACAAGACCTATGGTATCAGAGTTCACTTCTGGCTCAGCCACTCAGAAGCCAGGTGACCCTCTACCAGTCACTTGTCCTTTCTTGTTCTGGCCGCATCACAGAGGCAAGTGGGACCTTATTAATATTTCTTTGACCAGAGATTGAACCTGCATCCCTCACAGGGAAAGTCCAGAGTCGCATGTCCTTCTGGTCTGTGAAGGAAGCTCTCCTGGTCTGTGAAGGAAGATGCATAACGCCTGCCCCTCTCAGCCACCAGAGGAGAGCAGTGCCCAGGTGCACAACAACCCGGAACAGCTGATCTGCTTTGCTTCCAAGGCATAGCCAGTCACGCTTGGACGGCCACAGGCACACACATGGAACCGATTATCCTGACTTGGCTCATTCAGCCTCTGGCAGGGAAACAGGAATATATGTTTACCCAACCAAGGGTGGTTTTCCTTCTCTTTCCCCTTTGGCAGCACACCAAGTGTCATAGACAGGCTGAGGGGACACTTTCTGGCCAGAGTGGTAAAGTTTGGCCCCCGCGTCTGGGGCTGGCTCTTTGCAAGAGCCAGCTGTGGCTTTCACAAGACCCAGGAGAGATGCTCTGTCCCCAAGTTTAACTCCTCTGCCCTGCCACCCACAACACACATACTCCAGCCCCCTAATACTTGAAATCCTATTAATTTTAACCATTCTTTTCCGGAAGAAACATTTCCTTTAAAATGTGACCATCTCAGACTTGCCTGGTGGTCCAGTAGTTAAGAATCCACCTGTCAATGAAGGGGACATGGGTTCGATCCCTGGTCTGGGAAGACCCCACAGGCCACGGGGCAGCTAAGGCCATGCGCCACAGCTATGGAGCCCATGAGCCTGTGAGCCTAGAGCCCGCGTTCCGCAATAGGAGATGCTGCCTCAGTGAGGAGCCTGTGCACCGCAGTGAAGAGCAGCCCTTCTCACCACAACAGGGAAAGCCCGAGTGTAGCAGCGAAGACCCAGCACAACCAACAGTTCAACAAAGAAATAAATCATTAAAAAAAGGTCACCATCTCTAAAGTCCAAACACCTTAGTCAGCACCGCTTGTCCATATCTTTCCCAAGTGACAAGGGGGCAAAGAATTCCCTCCCAAAGCAGAGTAAATGGATCTTTCCCTACTTCTTGCACTAAGTACATCTAAAAACACAAGGTATTACATATAAAAGGAACTTTTTTTTCTTTTAGCTTTTTCTTTTTTTATTTTATTTTACTTTATTCTACTTTACAATACTGTATTGGTTTTGCCATACTTTGACATGAATCAGCCACATGTGTGCATGTGCTCCCAATCCTGAAACCCCCTCCCACCTCCCACCCCATATCATCTCTCTGGATCATCTCTGTGCACCAGCCCCAAGCATCCTGTATCATAATAGCCAGGACATGGAAACAACCTAGATGTCCATAAGCAGATGAATGGATAAGAAAGCTGTGGTACATATACACAATGGAGTATTACTCAGCCCTTAAAAAGAATAAATTTGAATCAGTTCTAAAAGGAACTTTTTAAAAACCTCTGAAGAGTGGAGAGACAATAGTCTGACTAGGGACCTGGGGGTCCTAAGAACAACATGGTGATGAATTCCCTGAGTGTCTTTTTGTTCAGGGCATCCCAGATTTGGAAATGCTAACAGGCAAAGACAAACAACAACAACAAAAGCCTGTTACCTCTAATCAAAGGACGAGGAAAGGGCAGCTGGGCAAGACAGAAGGCTTTTAAACAGTAAACTGCTCTTCTCTAGGCAAACAATTCAGAAAAAGCCATGGTCCCATCCCCACCCATGCCAGCAAAGGTCAAGTGGGAAACCTAGACTTGAACCCTGACCAGGCTATAAAGAGGTGCCACAAATGCTCCACTGGGTGGTATCAGAGAAGGCCATGAAGAGAGGTGGCATTTTCACCCCACTGGCTGCTGTTAGTAAAGCCCATATGGGATGCCTACACATTTATTCCCACACGTCATGAATGAGGCATCTCTCCTTGTCCCCAGCAAGGTGGTATGAGAGGAAAACCAGTAAAGAGTCAGAGATTTCACTACTGCCTAGGGTCAGTGGCGGTCAGGTAGGAACTGTTGTAATCAGGCACTCTTACCCTTTCCCCAGCCAGAATGCCTACCCTACCTCTGACCGGCAATAACATCCCACCCTTAGATGTTAATGGAGGTTGAGTGGGGAACCCAGGGCTTTCTTCATAGCTCAGCTGGTTAAGAGTCTACCTGCAATGTAGGAGACTTGGGTTTGATCCCTAGGTTGGGAAGATCCCCTGGAGAAGGCAACCTAGGTTCCCCACCTAGAATTCTACCCTCACAGCACTTCAGAGGAAACTAGGTAAAACAAAAGACAAATAAGAGTCAGTCACATAATACTCTCAATGTCTAGGTTTCATTTTTAAAAAAAATTCTGTCTCAAACTGAATGAAATACAAAAACCAAGATAACAGAGAATTATTCAAAACAGCTTTAAAGAAGGAATCATAAAAATACTTCAGTGAGGGACTCCCCTGGTGGTCCAGTGGCTAAGACTCTGACTTCCAATGGGAGGTGCCTGGGTTCAATCCCTAGTTGGGGAACTAGATCCCACATGCCACAACTAGGAGTTCTCATATCATAACTCAAAGATCCCACACATCGCAAATAAACAACCCACATGCCGCAACAAAGATTGAAGATCTTGCATGCCACAACCAAGGCCTGGTACAGTTGAAGAGATATTTAAAAAATACTTTACTGAATATGAAATTCATGAATAAAATAGGAAGCCTTTTAGCAAATACATATAAAGTCTCAGTAAAGAAATAGAAGAGTGAGAAGAGAAACAAACTTCTAATCATAATAAGAAGCTCAGTGGATGGGCTCAATAGCAGAATGAAGGGGCAGAGGAAAGAATAAGTGAACCAGAAGATAGTGCAATAGGAAACTGTCCAATCTGAACAACAGAAAAAAATGAATGGAGTCTCTGCAACCTGTAGGAATATTACTAAAGATTTAACGTTTGTATCATCAGAGTTCTGGAAGGAAAAGACAAAGCGGGCAAGGCTAAAAAAGCACTCGAAGAAATAATGGCTGATAACTCCCCAAATATGACAAAAGATATAAACCTACAAAGTGAAACATCTGAATGAGTCCAAAATAAGATAAGCCCAAACATATCCACACCAAGGCACATTACAGTCAAACCTCTGAATCCTAGAGACTAAATAAAAAAGTTTTTAAAGCAACAAGAGAGACGATACCTTGCTTACAAGGGAAGCCAATTCAAATGACAGTGGATTTCTAGAAGGAAGTGGCACATTTTCCTAAGTGATAAGAGAGAAGGAATGTCAACTCAGAATTCTTCTGGAATGAAAGGAAAACCAAAATATTTTCATATTAAGAGAATTTGTCATCAGCAGACCTACTGTAAAAGAATAGCTAAAGGAAATTCTGCAAATAGAATGGAAACAGTAAAAAATAAAGCCTAAATCATAGGAGGAAGGAAAAAACAAGAAAACAAAAATAATGATCAATACAATAGAATTTCTTCTCTTTTTCTAAACTATGTCTGATGGTTGGAGAAAAACTGCAACACTGTCTGATATGATTTTATATATGATGAAGAAATATTTAAGATAATTATGCTTAATTGGAGATAAAGGGACTTAATCAACTTCAGATATGCAGATGGTACCACTCTTATGGCAGAAAGTGAAGAAGAACTAAAGAGACTCTTGATGAAAATGAAAGAGGAGAGTGAAAAAGTTGACTTAAAGCTCAACATTCAGAAAACGAAGATCATGGCATCTGGCTCCATCAGTTCATGGCAGATAGATGGGGCAACAGTGGAAATCATGGCTGACTTTATTTTTCTGGGCTCCAAAATCACTGCAGATGGTGACTGCAGCCATCAAATTAAAAGATGCTTGCTTCTCCTTGGAAGGAAAGTTATGGCCAACCTAGACAGCATATTAAAAAGTAGAGACATTACTTTGTCAACAAAGGTCCATCTAATCAAGGCTATGGTTTTCCAGTGGTCATGTATGGATGTGAGAGTTGGACTATAAAGAAAGCTGAGCACCAAAGAATTGATGCTTTTGAACTGTGGTGTTGGAGAAGACTCTTCAGCGTCCCTTGGACTGCAAGGAGATGCAACCAGTCCATTCTAAAGGAGATCAGTCCTTGGGTGTTCATTTGAAGGACTGATGCTGAAGCTGAAACTCCAATACTTCGGCCACCCAATGCAAAGAACTGACTCACTTGAAAAGACCCTGATGCTAGGAAAGATTGAGGGCAGGAGGAGAAGGGGATGACAGAGGATGAGATGGTTGGATGGTATCACCAACTCAATGGACATGGGTTTGGGTGAACTCCAGGAGTTGGTGATAGACAGGGAGGCCTGGAGTGCTGCAGTTCATGGGGACGCAAAGAGTCAGACACGACTGAGTGACTGAACCAAACTGAAAGGGACTTAAAAGGAGGAAGTAGGGATTATATAATTCACTTAAACTGGTAAAACATCAACACCTAATAGACTACTAATTACATTAAATATAAATGATCTACATACTTCTATTAAAATACAAAGACTGGCAGAGTAGATTAAAGAAACATGACACAACTATCTGCCATTTATAAAAAAAATTCACTCCAAATAAAATGATACAGGCAAGTTGAATACAAAAGATAGAAAAAAAACATCATACAACCACAATGAAAAGAAAAGCAGGTTGCCTACATTAACATCAGATAAAGTAGATTTCAAACCAAGGAAAATTACCAGTAAGACATATT
>SJYC01143405.1:0-43716 GCA_006408675.1 Madoqua kirkii
TGACCATCTCAGACTTGCCTGGTGGTCCAGTAGTTAAGAATCCACCTGTCAATGAAGGGGACATGGGTTCGATCCCTGGTCTGGGAAGACCCCACAGGCCACGGGGCAGCTAAGGCCATGCGCCACAGCTATGGAGCCCATGAGCCTGTGAGCCTAGAGCCCGCGTTCCGCAATAGGAGATGCTGCCTCAGTGAGGAGCCTGTGCACCGCAGTGAAGAGCAGCCCTTCTCACCACAACAGGGAAAGCCCGAGTGTAGCAGCGAAGACCCAGCACAACCAACAGTTCAACAAAGAAATAAATCATTAAAAAAAGGTCACCATCTCTAAAGTCCAAACACCTTAGTCAGCACCGCTTGTCCATATCTTTCCCAAGTGACAAGGGGGCAAAGAATTCCCTCCCAAAGCAGAGTAAATGGATCTTTCCCTACTTCTTGCACTAAGTACATCTAAAAACACAAGGTATTACATATAAAAGGAACTTTTTTTTCTTTTAGCTTTTTCTTTTTTTATTTTATTTTACTTTATTCTACTTTACAATACTGTATTGGTTTTGCCATACTTTGACATGAATCAGCCACATGTGTGCATGTGCTCCCAATCCTGAAACCCCCTCCCACCTCCCACCCCATATCATCTCTCTGGATCATCTCTGTGCACCAGCCCCAAGCATCCTGTATCATAATAGCCAGGACATGGAAACAACCTAGATGTCCATAAGCAGATGAATGGATAAGAAAGCTGTGGTACATATACACAATGGAGTATTACTCAGCCCTTAAAAAGAATAAATTTGAATCAGTTCTAAAAGGAACTTTTTAAAAACCTCTGAAGAGTGGAGAGACAATAGTCTGACTAGGGACCTGGGGGTCCTAAGAACAACATGGTGATGAATTCCCTGAGTGTCTTTTTGTTCAGGGCATCCCAGATTTGGAAATGCTAACAGGCAAAGACAAACAACAACAACAAAAGCCTGTTACCTCTAATCAAAGGACGAGGAAAGGGCAGCTGGGCAAGACAGAAGGCTTTTAAACAGTAAACTGCTCTTCTCTAGGCAAACAATTCAGAAAAAGCCATGGTCCCATCCCCACCCATGCCAGCAAAGGTCAAGTGGGAAACCTAGACTTGAACCCTGACCAGGCTATAAAGAGGTGCCACAAATGCTCCACTGGGTGGTATCAGAGAAGGCCATGAAGAGAGGTGGCATTTTCACCCCACTGGCTGCTGTTAGTAAAGCCCATATGGGATGCCTACACATTTATTCCCACACGTCATGAATGAGGCATCTCTCCTTGTCCCCAGCAAGGTGGTATGAGAGGAAAACCAGTAAAGAGTCAGAGATTTCACTACTGCCTAGGGTCAGTGGCGGTCAGGTAGGAACTGTTGTAATCAGGCACTCTTACCCTTTCCCCAGCCAGAATGCCTACCCTACCTCTGACCGGCAATAACATCCCACCCTTAGATGTTAATGGAGGTTGAGTGGGGAACCCAGGGCTTTCTTCATAGCTCAGCTGGTTAAGAGTCTACCTGCAATGTAGGAGACTTGGGTTTGATCCCTAGGTTGGGAAGATCCCCTGGAGAAGGCAACCTAGGTTCCCCACCTAGAATTCTACCCTCACAGCACTTCAGAGGAAACTAGGTAAAACAAAAGACAAATAAGAGTCAGTCACATAATACTCTCAATGTCTAGGTTTCATTTTTAAAAAAAATTCTGTCTCAAACTGAATGAAATACAAAAACCAAGATAACAGAGAATTATTCAAAACAGCTTTTAAAGAAGGAATCATAAAAATACTTCAGTGAGGGACTCCCCTGGTGGTCCAGTGGCTAAGACTCTGACTTCCAATGGGAGGTGCCTGGGTTCAATCCCTAGTTGGGGAACTAGATCCCACATGCCACAACTAGGAGTTCTCATATCATAACTCAAAGATCCCACACATCGCAAATAAACAACCCACATGCCGCAACAAAGATTGAAGATCTTGCATGCCACAACCAAGGCCTGGTACAGTTGAAGAGATATTTAAAAAATACTTTACTGAATATGAAATTCATGAATAAAATAGGAAGCCTTTTAGCAAATACATATAAAGTCTCAGTAAAGAAATAGAAGAGTGAGAAGAGAAACAAACTTCTAATCATAATAAGAAGCTCAGTGGATGGGCTCAATAGCAGAATGAAGGGGCAGAGGAAAGAATAAGTGAACCAGAAGATAGTGCAATAGGAAACTGTCCAATCTGAACAACAGAAAAAAATGAATGGAGTCTCTGCAACCTGTAGGAATATTACTAAAGATTTAACGTTTGTATCATCAGAGTTCTGGAAGGAAAAGACAAAGCGGGCAAGGCTAAAAAAGCACTCGAAGAAATAATGGCTGATAACTCCCCAAATATGACAAAAGATATAAACCTACAAAGTGAAACATCTGAATGAGTCCAAAATAAGATAAGCCCAAACATATCCACACCAAGGCACATTACAGTCAAACCTCTGAATCCTAGAGACTAAATAAAAAAGTTTTTAAAGCAACAAGAGAGACGATACCTTGCTTACAAGGGAAGCCAATTCAAATGACAGTGGATTTCTAGAAGGAAGTGGCACATTTTCCTAAGTGATAAGAGAGAAGGAATGTCAACTCAGAATTCTTCTGGAATGAAAGGAAAACCAAAATATTTTCATATTAAGAGAATTTGTCATCAGCAGACCTACTGTAAAAGAATAGCTAAAGGAAATTCTGCAAATAGAATGGAAACAGTAAAAAATAAAGCCTAAATCATAGGAGGAAGGAAAAAACATAGAAAACAAAAATAATGATCAATACAATAGAATTTCTTCTCTTTTTCTAAACTATGTCTGATGGTTGGAGAAAAACTGCAACACTGTCTGATATGATTTTATATATGATGAAGAAATATTTAAGATAATTATGCTTAATTGGAGATAAAGGGACTTAATCAACTTCAGATATGCAGATGGTACCACTCTTATGGCAGAAAGTGAAGAAGAACTAAAGAGACTCTTGATGAAAATGAAAGAGGAGAGTGAAAAAGTTGACTTAAAGCTCAACATTCAGAAAACGAAGATCATGGCATCTGGCTCCATCAGTTCATGGCAGATAGATGGGGCAACAGTGGAAATCATGGCTGACTTTATTTTTCTGGGCTCCAAAATCACTGCAGATGGTGACTGCAGCCATCAAATTAAAAGATGCTTGCTTCTCCTTGGAAGGAAAGTTATGGCCAACCTAGACAGCATATTAAAAAGTAGAGACATTACTTTGTCAACAAAGGTCCATCTAATCAAGGCTATGGTTTTCCAGTGGTCATGTATGGATGTGAGAGTTGGACTATAAAGAAAGCTGAGCACCAAAGAATTGATGCTTTTGAACTGTGGTGTTGGAGAAGACTCTTCAGCGTCCCTTGGACTGCAAGGAGATGCAACCAGTCCATTCTAAAGGAGATCAGTCCTTGGGTGTTCATTTGAAGGACTGATGCTGAAGCTGAAACTCCAATACTTCGGCCACCCAATGCAAAGAACTGACTCACTTGAAAAGACCCTGATGCTAGGAAAGATTGAGGGCAGGAGGAGAAGGGGATGACAGAGGATGAGATGGTTGGATGGTATCACCAACTCAATGGACATGGGTTTGGGTGAACTCCAGGAGTTGGTGATAGACAGGGAGGCCTGGAGTGCTGCAGTTCATGGGGACGCAAAGAGTCAGACACGACTGAGTGACTGAACCAAACTGAAAGGGACTTAAAAGGAGGAAGTAGGGATTATATAATTCACTTAAACTGGTAAAACATCAACACCTAATAGACTACTAATTACATTAAATATAAATGATCTACATACTTCTATTAAAATACAAAGACTGGCAGAGTAGATTAAAGAAACATGACACAACTATCTGCCATTTATAAAAAAAATTCACTCCAAATAAAATGATACAGGCAAGTTGAATACAAAAGATAGAAAAAAAACATCATACAACCACAATGAAAAGAAAAGCAGGTTGCCTACATTAACATCAGATAAAGTAGATTTCAAACCAAGGAAAATTACCAGTAAGACATATTATGTAATGATAAAAATCCATCTACCAAGAAGACATCTCAGTCTTAAATGAGTATTAGCCAAAGCAAAGAGCTGCAAAACATGTGAAGCAAAACCCAAAAGGCCTGAAAGAAGACGTAAAGAAATCAACAATTATAGGAAAGACTTCAACATCTCTCTTTCAACAACTGAAAAAAGAACTGGGCACAAAATAAACCAGGATATGGAAGAACTTGATAAGACTGCCAATGAAAAGAATCTAGACTGCATTTATAGAACATTCCACCCAACAGCAGCAGAACACACATCCTTTCCAAATGATGATGGGATATAAACTAAGATAAACCACATCGTGAGCCATAAAGCAAATCTCAACAAATTTAAAAGAACTAAAGTGGTACAGTTTGTATTCCCAGATTACAATGGAAATAAATATAAATTAATAACAGAAGGCAACTAGAAATTTTCCAAATACTTGCACACTAACAGCTAAATAGTCTATGGAGCAAAGGGAGAGTCTCAAGGGAAACTTTTTAAAAATACATTGAACAGAGTGAAAATGAAGTTACAATATATCAAATATGTGGGACATAGTTGGCACAGTTTTGAGAGGAAATTTTATTTAGTAGTCTGTGCTCATAAGATAGAAAAAGAAGAGCAAGGCGAGCCCAAAACAAAAAGAAGGAAGAAAATAAACATAGGAAATAAATTGAAAAAAAGAAAAGCTATAGGGTAAATCAATGAAACAAAGAGCTAGTTGAAAAAAATCAATAAAATTGATGTCTCTATCAAGACTGACAATGAAAAAAAAAGACACAAATTACTAATATCAGGAATGAAACAGGGAATATAACTACAGACTCTGAAGATGTCAAAAGTATGATAATGAAATACTGTGTTTACTACCAACTAAGCCCACTGTCTCCTTTCCCCGCGGGAGTCTAGCGTGCAATAGCTGCAAACAGCAGCCTCCTCCGTAGTTTCTGCAGCCTGCTGCCTGTATGGGTTGCTCTAAGGGACCCTGCAGACAGCCCTTTCCAGTGGACATTCATGTCTAGTATGCTGTCCCCAATCTAGGCTCCAGACAAATATATGCAGTGCCTCTGGAAAGCCCCAGGGCACAGTGGCCAGAGTCCACATTGGCCAAGTCTTAATGTCCACCCACAACATGCTGCAGAATAAACAGCATGTGATTGCGGCCCGTCACAGGGCCAAGTTCAAGTTCCCAGGCTGCCAGAAGATCCACATCTCCGAGATGTGAGGATTGACCAAGTTTACTGTAGATGAGTTTGAAGACACGGTGACATAAAAGCAGCTCATCCCAGATAGCTGTGTGGTTAAATACATCCTAATCATGGCCCCTGGACAAATGGCAGGCTCTGCACTCAAGGAGGGGGCACTGTCCCCTCCTTACTCATGCCCACCAATAAATCCTACTTTCTTGGCAAAAAACCGTAAAAATCATAATAATGATAACTAAATACTATGAACAACTCTACATACAAATTCAACAACATAGAGGAAATGGACCAATTCCTCAAAAAACACAAACTACCACAACTCATAAGTCCTTTGGATTGCAAGGAGATCCAACCAGTCCATCCTAAAGGAAATCAATCCTGAATATTCATTGGAAGGACTGATGCTGAAGCTGAAACTCCCAAATACTTTGGCCACCTGATGCGAAGAACTGACTCATTTGCAAAGACTCTGATGCTGGGAAAGACTGAAGGCAGGAGGAGAAGGGGATGACAGAGGATAAGATGGCTGAATGGCATCACTGACTCAATGGTTATGAGTCTGAGTAAACTCTAGGAGTTGGTGATGGACAGGGAGACCTGGTGTGCCGCAGTCCCTGGGGTCGCAAAGAGTTGGACATGACTGAATGACTGAACTGAACTGAACCACAACTCGCTCAATATGAAACAGATAATTTGAACAGTGCCAGGTAAGGAAACTGAATTTATAATTTAAAGAACACCCACAAAACAAATTTCCAGGTGCAAACAATTTCACTGGAGAATTACACCAAATGCTTAAAGAAGAATTAACATCAATCCCACACATTGTTGTTGTTCCATCTTTAAGTCGTGTCTGCCTTTTTGCGACCCCATGGACTGCAGTGCCGCCAGCCTCCCTGTCCCTCACTATCTTCTGGAGTTTGTTCAAGTTCATAGCCGTTGAACTGGTGAGGCCATCCAACCATCTCAGCCTCTGCCATCCTAAAGCCTTCAGTCTTTCCCAGCATCAGGGTCTTTTCCAATGAGCCTGCTGTTTGCATCAGGTAGCCAAAGTATTGGAGCCTCAGCTTCAGCATCAGTCCTTCCAATGATTATTCAGGGTTGATTTCCTTTAGGACTGACTGGTTTAATCTGCCTGCTGTCCAAAGACTCTCAAGAGTCTTCTCCAGGCCAACAATTTGAAAGCATCAATTCTTCAGTGCTCAGCCTTCTTTATGGTTCAACTCTTGCATCCATACATGATTACTGGAAAGACCATAGCTTTGACTAAATGGATCTTTGTCAGTAAAAGTGATGTCTTTGCTTTTTTAAAATGCTGTCTCGGTTTGTCATAGTTTTCTTTTCAAGGAGCAAGAGTCTCCTAATTTCATGGCTGCAGTCACCAAGTACATTGATTTTAGAGCCCAAGAAGAGAAAATATGTCACTGCTTCCACTTTTTCTCCTTCCATTTGCCATCAAGTGATGGGACCAGATGCCATTATCTTCATTTTTTGAATGTTGAGTTTTAAGCCAGCTTTTTCACTCTCCTCTTTCACCCTCATCAAGAGGCTCTTTAGTTCCTCTTCGCTTTCTGCCATTAGAGTGGTGTCATATGCATATCTGAGGTTGTTGATTTTTCTCCCAGAAATCTTGATTCCAGCTTGTGCATCATTCAGCCCAGTATTTTGCACGATGTACTCTGCATACAGGTTACATAAGCAGGGCGACAATATATAGCCTTGACATATTTCTTTCCCAATTTTGAACCAGTACATTGTTCCATGTTCATTTCTACCTGTTGCTTCTTGATTTGTACACAGGTTTCTCAGCAGGCAGGTCAGGTGGTCTGGTAATCCCACCTCTTTAAGAATATTCCAGCTTTATGTGATCCACACAATCAAAGGCTTTCAAGTAATAAACAGAAACTGATGTTTTTCTGGAATTCCCTTGCTTTCTCTATGATCCAACGAATGTTGGCAATTTGATCTCTGGTTCCTCTGCCTTTTCTAAACCCAGCTTGTCCATCTGGAAGTTCTCACTCAAGTACTGCTGAAGCCTAGCTTGAAGGATTTTGAGCACGTCCAGGATCCTCAGAAATATACCTCTTTGTTTCCATACCCTTTTATTGCCCCAGATAGAGCTAGGGGTGGTCGGCGGGGGCGGAGAGGAGGGTAGTTCATGGGGCCACAGTCAGCAAGGGCAGCAGGGAATGGTAGCTGCCCACAGGAAAGAAGTCATACAGGCAGGACTCTTTTTTTTTTTTTCAGACTTCATTTATTTTTTGACCCAGGCCCATGGCAGTGAAAGTGCTGAGTCCTAACCACTGGAGCACCAGGGAATTGTGAAGACTTTATTATTACTTTATTTAGCTAGTTAGACATGCAGGATCTTTAGTTCCCTGACCAGGGATCAAACCCGTGTCCCTTGCAGTGGAAGCACAGAGTCTTAACCACTGGACTACTATGGAAGTCCCATGACTCATTTTTAAGGGACCCCCTACACTGCCTCAGGCCCCATTTCTAGGCTGATTGATGCCTGAGGACACTTATAGCCAGAGTCAGGTAGAGGGCTGAGGCGGGTGGGTTGAGGGGGCCACACTCATGCAGGCCCTATGTTTGACTCTCAAGAAAAGAAACTGTTCCAGCCCACATCTCTCTTTCAGATGCAATCTGTGTCCTGCCCAGAAGAGATCCCAGAATCACCTATCTGCTCCCTATTTAATCAAAGGAGACATGCAGCTGCAACATGACTCTCCCTGCACATTGCAACTGGGCTGAGGACTTACATCTTCAGACTCTCAAAGTGTGTGTGTTTTTTTTAACCTAATGCTGTAGATTTCCTGCTAAAGTCTAAGAGCTTCCTTTTTCCTTTGTCCTCAAACTTTCAAAGAACATTGTTTTCATCAACAAATCTTCAAATCATGTGCCCAAATTTAAAAAAAAAGAAAAAAGAGGCTCAAAGGGTGCTTTCCTTCCTGTGTGGAGGCAGCCTGCCCTGAATTGTGCTGAGTGGAAAACAGGCCACCCTTGGGAGGCCATGAATATTCATCACCTCACTGCGCATTCATTAAGCAGCACCGGGATAGAAAAGTACTTTCAGCGAGTTTATGCTCTAATATTCTCCATGAAGACAGCCTGTTCTTACTTAGAAAAGATCATTTTCGAAAACGATAGTGAGGTCGGTCGTCTATGAGCGGCTTTGAAATCCCTGCAGCTTACAATAGCAAAACAATCCCTTCTCCAAAATAAACAAGGCTTTCCTTTGTACGTCCAAGGAGAGGAAGGACCAGAGCTAAGGCAAATTCTAAGACGTCCTCTGGCCCTGAGTGCTGACATAATTAGAGCCGTCATCCCCCATCCCCAATCCCTGCACCCAAAAGCAGGTTATAAAGAAAAGGGTGCTTTTCAGACAGTGCTTGCCTGATCCTCAAGTTCCAGCCTGAGACCTAAATCCTGAGGATGGGCCCCATCCCAGAGTGAGCTGGGGCAAAGCTCTAACCCAGTGATGATCAGATATTGCTGGGCCTTGCTTGACTCCCTAGAAGCTAGACAACACCTATGAAGGGCCTGACTGGGAAAAATCCAGAAGACCCCATTAATGTCTGAGGACAGGGAGAAACGTTCAAGCATAAAATCTGCTGCCACAAACACCTATGCATTGTGATTATGAAATGCAATGGCTTTTCTCTAAGCCTAAGTCACCCCAACATGCTTAGCTTTTAATCGTGTATGTATGATCTCAGTCCAAACATAAAGTCAACATATCTCCTCTCTCTTTTTCTCCCTCTCTCCTCTGCCGTGTTCCTTCCCCTACCCCACTCAGTCTTCCCTCAAGACTCATGGAAAATCCACTTTACCATTAAGTGAAAGATGAACTAACAGTGGATGAAATGGACAATTGAGTGTAGTGAAAGTCGCTCAGTTGTGTCCGACCCTTTGTGACCCCACGGACTATACAGTCCATGGAATTTTCCAGGCCAGAATACTGGAGTGGGTAGCCTTTCCCTTCTCCAGGGGATCTTCCCAACCCAGGGATAGAACCCAGGTCTCCTGCATTGCAGACAGATTCTTTACCAGCTGAGCCACAAGGGAAGCCCAAGAATACTGCAGTGGGGACAAAAGGACGAAATAAAATGTTTTAGAATGGAGTGCAGAATTTTCAACGAACTCTTTAAGACATAACTATTCTTCTTCGACTCGGATTCGATTCTTGGGTGGAGAAGATCCCTTAGACAAGGAAACAGCAATGCACTCCAGCATTCTTGCCTAGAAAATCCCATGGACAGAGGTCCATGGGGTCGCAAGTAGAGCTGGACACGACTTAGCAACTAAATAACAGCAACAACATCCTTACTTCTCTTTAAAACACTGGGACCTAAGGAGGTGACCTGACGTGGCAACCAGGCCACGCTCGCTGGATCCTGCTGGCTGAGAGGCTCAGAGTGGAAATGGTGACCAAGAGGGCAAGCTTTCCAGCAGCTGGTGGGGCCAAGCTTCCAGGCCTCATGAACCCAGGGAAAACCTGGGCTTTCACTGTGGTTAAGAATCTTCCGTGGAACCTCCCTGCTCATCCGGGGGTTAAGACTTCCCCTTCCAACGCAGGGGGTATGGGTCTGGTCCCTGGCAGGGGGTACAGGTCCGGTCCCTGGCGAGGGAACTAAGATCCCACATGCCTCGGGGCCAACAGGCCTCAACAGAAAACAAAAGCAATGCTGTAACAAATTTAAGACTTTAAAAATTGTCCACACACCGGTCTGCCCTGGTGGCTCAGCGGTAAGCAATTCGTCTGCCAATGCAAGCGACACAGGTTCCATCCCTGATCCGGGAGAGGATCCCATGTGCAGAGGAGCAACTAAAGCCATGCACCAGAACTATTTAGCTTGAGCTCTAGAGCCCAGGAGCCATAACTACTGAAGCCCATGTACCCTGGAGCTCATGCTCTGCAACAAGAAAAGCCATCGCAATGAGCAGCCCACGCACCAAAACTAGAGAGTAGCCCCCACTTGATGCCTCTCAAAGTAGGAGATGTAAAAGATTAGAATTCGATCCCTTGGTCGGAGGGATCCCCTGGAGGTGGGCATACCAACCCACTCCAGTATTCTTGCCTGGAGAATCTGGCGCACAGAGTCAGACAGGACTGAAGCGATTTAGCATGTGCACCCACACAGCAATTAGAGAAAAGCCCAAACAGCAATGAAGGAAGACCCAACACAGTCAAAAATAAATACAATTTTTTTTAACGGTCCATTAAAAAATAAAAATTTTCTATACAGTTCAACAGCCTCACTTCAAAGAAAACTAAGGCCCAGGAGGGAGAAAGTACTGGCTGGTAGGTACCCGGAGTATTCTTGCTCTCCAAAACAGGCTGCAAGATCTTCCTGCCAGGTGGCATTTTCAGCATTTTAGCTGGAGGCAGCAGGGCTGGAAGCAGGAACAAGATAGAGAACAAGTTCCCTCTGGGTCAGGGGTTAGCAAATGCCAGAGTGTGGGAGGCAGAGGAGTCTGGGCCTTTCCTGGGGTACCCGGGGGGCTTGCTCACACCTGCCACTAGGCAGGAGGCACCTGGAAACCAGGAGCACACCTGGGGCTCCTTGCCCAGCCCACCTGCTATCAGACCACCTGCACGCGCCCACCCAGACACAGGCAAAGAGCACCGCCCAAGAAACAGAGCTTCCGGAAGCCTGCATTTGGCAAACCTAGTTTTAGCTGGAAAAAGGAAAGGAATTATCTGGATGTTTACACTCAAACAACCAAAAAAAAAAAAAAAAGTAACCAAACAAAACCACACCCACTTTAGAGTAGAGTGGTGTGGGAAACACCGAGCAGGAACTGGACTTCATTTTTATACCTTCCTGAGAGGCACATGACGGGAAGCTATTCCTGGACCAAGTTAAGCCTGAATCCAAGGAATGAGGGTCATGGTGGGGCAGGAAGGGGAGCAGTCAGGACAGGTCCTGCCTTGTCTGAGGTAACAAGTGTGGGTTCTGTTCACAGAAATACCAGGAAACAGTCCTACAGAGCAAGGAATTCTGCGCTCCAGAATGGACCCCCCAACAGCCCTCCACCAAAGCGCTATGACCAGTGTGTGTGTGGGGGGGGCGTGCCCACAGATCTGACCTCATATTTCAGGTTTAAATTTAGGACACATTTCAGTAAGAAAAGGGGAAACTTTTCCCCCAGTACCTTTTGTTTAAGAAAAACAATCACTACAAAATTTGAGTTCAGAAGGGAGGGAGCATGGGTAACAATGGCTAATAGTTTGCGAGCTTTTACCACATGACATTGGCTCCTGTATCCTCCCAACGGTTCCACGAACAACGAAGATCTCCACTAGACCCGTGAGGGAACTGAGGTCCTGAGAATTAGTCACTGCACCCAGGGCTCCTCAGAGGCCAGCCAGGCAGGACAGGAAGCCCAGCCCATTTGATCCCTCAGCCCCTGTTGACATTTTCATTCCAATCCCTTGAAGCACACAGGTTTAAGAATAACCGGCTTTTTTTTTTCACATTTTATAATACTTAACTCCCTGCTGAGATGCATTTCCCCCACCCCCACCCCCACTCTGAGCCCTGTGTTTCGGGTTAAGATTAAACTAGTAACAACACGCTAAAGTCAAGACACTTGGGAACACAATGACCTGGGAATTAGGCAATCTGCTCTGGACAAGGTGCTGTTAAACTGTATCTTTAACATGAAAAACTGGCTTTTAATTTGAGACTATAAAAAATGTTAATTTTGCTCTATTGACCTTAATACAGTCCACAAATCTACCGTAACCCTTCTAGTAATGAAATCATTTGCAATAACAGTGAAATGAAAAACTGTTTTCTAGCAACCAAGCCCCAAGCACAAGGGCCTGGGAGCTGCGGCAACTGTTTCTGGAAAAGCCAAAAGAGAGAAAGAAGTGGGAGAGGGACACACCAAGACCCACAGAGGCCTTGGGTCTTTGCAGATACTGAGCAAATACTTCTCTGTGCAGATACTTCCCTGGTGGCTCAGTAGTTAAAAAATCCACCTGCCCATACAGGAGGCGAGGGTTCGATCCCTAGGTCATGGAGATCCTCTAGAGAAGGAAATGGCAATCCACTTCAGTATTCTTGCCAGGAAATCCTATGGACAGAGGAGCCTGGTGTGCTACAATCCATGGCATCAAAAAAGAGTAGGATATGACTTAGTGACTAACAACAGCAGATACTGAGCACCTGAAATGAGCACCCTGCTTGGAAAACAGAGGAACCCATCAGACAGCGGTAGAGTTATTTAATAGAGAGTGTGTGTGAGTATGGCAGAGGTGGCAGTGAGGGAAGGCCTCTTCAGGAGAGCAACTGAGCTAGCGTGTAGACATTTTGGGGAAAAGGTTTTAGCCAGAGGGAACTTCCACAAAAAAAGAGCAAAAAAGACTTTTGTGGCTGGAGCGGCAAGGACTGAAACTGAAAATGAGTCAAAGAGAGGTAGGACCCCAGCCCTTGCCAGCCTTGGTGCCGAAAGGGACCAAGTCCAATTCAAACTGGTCCAAAGTGGACCCAGTCCAATTCAACCTCAAAGTCTCATTCTGGCCACGACACAGAAAGTGGCGGGTTGGCATGTGCTCATTTCCAGGTGGGGGAACCCGTTTAAAGCCAGGCTCAGCCTCTCTACCTGGTGGTGTATTATCAATTCACTGGCACTGTTTATAACCAACTCTGACTGGCAACCTGCTCCTAGGATTACTGACCCTGCTCCTAGGTTTACTTGGAAGTTATTTTTAAAAATAAGATTGAAACAATAGTTATCATTTTGAAAAACAATAGTGTTCTATTCATCACATGGGCTTCCCTGGTACTCAGTGGTAAAGAATCCGCCTGCCAGAGTAAGAAATGCAGATTCAATTCCTGTGTCAAAGATTCCCTGGAGAAAGAAACAGCAACCCACTCCAGTATTCTTGCCTGGAAAGTTCCATGGACGGAGGAGCCTGACGAGCTTCAGTCCATGCGATTGCAAAGAGTCAGACACGGCTGAGCAACTGAGCATTCACATGTACACACACAGAATCATCATTCTAAGGAGGCAGATCAGAATAACTTTTGAAAAGTCACTTATTTTTGAAATGTGACCTGCTTCCTTTCTCAAAGCATTTGAGTCCATTGATACAAAGCCCATGAGCAACTAGACAGCTTACAGTACTTTCCGGGATAATGTTTACAGTATATTGTAATACGATGACAGCTTCAGTTTGGGAGAGAAACCATAACACCGAAGACTTTTAAAGCCCAATTAAGGACTTCCCTGCTGGTCCACTGCTGTATCCACCTTGCAATGCAGGGGACTTGGGTTCGATCCCTGGTTGGTTAACTAAGATCCCACAGGCCTCCCAGCAACTAAGCCTGGACCCCAATTAGAGAGTCCATATGCTGCAACGAAAGATCCTGCGTAATGCAACAAAGATCCTGAATGCAGCAACTAAGGCTTGATGAAGCCAAATAAGTAATGGGAAAAAAAAAAAAAGTGAGATTAAAAGAACAAAAGCCCAATTAGTTCTAAGGGTTGCATTAAGGGGCAAGCATAGCCTCATCACTGGTTAGGTCCTTGCAGTGCCTTCACTTTTATCCACTTCTGCATTTTTTAAAACTTATTTTAAATTGAAGGATAGTTGCTTTACAATATTGGTTTGATTTTTGCCATACATCAACATGAATTAGCCACAGGTATACATATCTCCGCTCCCTCTTGAACCTCTCTCCCTCCCACCGCATCCCACCCCTCTAGGTTGTCACAGAGCCCCAGTTTGAGCTCCCTGAGTCATAGAGCAAATTCGCACTGGCTCTCTTTCACTTGCGGCAGTGTGTGTACTGCCATGCTCCTCTCTCCATGCATCTCATCCTCTCGGTCCTCCCCCCAGCCCTTGGCCATAAGTCTGCTCTGTGTCTCTGTCTCCATTGCTGCCCTGCAAATAGGTTCATCAGTACCACCATAAATCATAGCAAGATCCACTTCTCTATTTTCATCCTCCAGCTTCTCCTGGGCCTCTAGAGCTACCCTTTGCTGATTTGTTGCTCACTGGCACCCCCATCAGAGATGGAACAGAAAGGACTGGAGAGTCCAGAAATGCCCCTGGTTCAGCAGTTTCAGTTCTCCATGTTTATCTCTGTGTGAGGGTCCTCTCTCCCTCCCACCGCATCCCACCCCTCTAGGTTGTCACAGAGCCCCAGTTTGAGCTCCCTGAGTCATAGAGCAAATTCGCACTGGCTCTCTTTCACTTGCGGCAGTGTGTGTACTGCCATGCTCCTCTCTCCATGCATCTCATCCTCTCGGTCCTCCCCCCAGCCCTTGGCCATAAGTCTGCTCTGTGTCTCTGTCTCCATTGCTGCCCTGCAAATAGGTTCATCAGTACCACCATAAATCATAGCAAGATCCACTTCTCTATTTTCATCCTCCAGCTTCTCCTGGGCCTCTAGAGCTACCCTTTGCTGATTTGTTGCTCACTGGCACCCCCATCAGAGATGGAACAGAAAGGACTGGAGAGTCCAGAAATGCCCCTGGTTCAGCAGTTTCAGTTCTCCATGTTTATCTCTGTGTGAGGGTGTTTGTGGGTTCGGGGAGGGGGTAAGGAGTAGGGAAGATTTCAGGGTTAAGGTGACGTGTAAATTGTAATTATCCATTCCTCTCCAGTGTAGAGTCTAGGCACAAATTCATGCCCTGTCTCTCCTGGCTCTGCTGTCTGGTGAGTAAACCACTTAGAGCCACAACATGCAATATGAAAATCTTAAAGCTAGACAAGGAACCCAACTTCCATTTTCAGCACCCTTGAGTGTGAGAAAGTGTTAGTTACTCAATCATGTCCGACTCTTTGCAGCCACATGGACTGCAGCCCGCCATGCTCCTCTGTCCATGGAACTCTTCAGGCAAGAATACTGGAGTGGATAGCCATTCCCTTCTCCAGGGGATCTTCCTGACGCAGGGGATCGAACCTAGCTCTCCCACACTGTGGGCAAATTATTTACCATCTGAGCCAACAGGTCTGCTTTCATTCAGCCAGTGAGAATCCCATTCTTTGAACTTTTCACAAACAGCAACACTGTCAGACATCTCACAGGTAAATTCAAGATAAAAGACAAAAGGTAGGAGAAGAAAAACTGGAGAAACTTTTCATTCTTCCAGTTGGGTGGATTTTAACAGACTTTTATGATTATCTGCCTAAAGTAATTACCAGCTACAGAAGGTTTATTATTATTATTAATGCTTTAAAAAAGTAGAAAAAGAAAAACACTCCATTAAAAAAAATCTTCCCCCAAACTACTGCTTCTGTTCCTTTTCTCATAATTTTCACCACATTCACTATATCCAAGACTATTTATGGCCAGCCTTTCCTGGTAGCAAAATATAACAGATTATGAAAAACGGATCTAGCAGAAATGCTGAGGCATTCCTGAGGGTTTGGTAGGGGGTGGGTTGGTTGGGGTAAAGAATAGAATTATTTTCATTCTTTGCTTGGTTTACTCTCTGGATGTTTGCTTCAAATTGCTGCTGCTGCTGCTAAGTTGCTTCAGTTGTGTCCAACTCTGTGCATCCCCACAGATGGCAGCCCATTGCCTCAAATTATAAATTGTATGTGTAACTTAACGTGTAACAAGAGGGTGCAGCTGCTTAAGAATTTCTGATTTGAGCAACTGAGCTTTCCAGTGAAATTCTCACAGGAAAAATTCTGAAGTAAACTGCTTAAGTATAATTGAAGTTTCCAGGTACTCTTCAAAAACACCTTTGACCACAATAGGTTTATATAAAAGCTAAACCTTTAAGCTAAGGAAAAATGCTTGATGTGTGTTTATTCAGCATAAAGCCTGGTTAAGTTTCTTCCAGCTTCCTTAAGAAATACTTCAGAGGTTAAACTTTTAACCCATTCGTTGATCACTGACCCTCCAAACAGCTGCAGATACAGAATGGAACCATGAAACCTGCCTTCCTGTGCCTCCACTTACCAATCCAGTATCGTATATTGGAATGCCTAGCAGTGCAGACGGAGAAGGCACTCCACTCCAGTATTCTCGCCTGGAAAATCCCACGGACGGAGGAGCCTGGTAGGCTGCAGGCCATGGGGTTGCACAGAGTAGGACACGACTGAAGCGACTTAGCAGCAGCAGCAGCAGCAGGGCAGAGGTAATACGCCTAGACGCTGACCAAGCACGTTAGATCCTGTTCAGCAATAATAGGGGTGAAAAGAGCGCGTCCTCTTTTTTCTGGCCCCCCACCCACTCACAGGGCGTCGTTGCTAAAGTAGCCCCCGAAGGCCCGGGGTGGGGGGCAGCCCGACTAGTCCCTCCCGATCGCGCTTCGGCCTTGGTGCATCGCTGCGCCCGGATTGCGACCTCAACTCTCGCAGCCTGCGGGTCTCCAGTCCCCCAGAGTGGAGATGGCGTCTGCCTGCGGCTCCTGGAACTCCCGCCAGTTACTGGGTCCAGCCACACAGCCACTTCCAGTGAAAAGTTTTAGGCGCATTTCCCTCCGCCGAAAACTTTAGGACTTGCAGCGCAACCCGCCGAGCTCAGTTTCCCTCTCCGTGGTCACTGTGGGCCCTCGGCGCCCACCCCTCCCGGCTCCGCCGGGACGCGCACCCACTACCCAGCCAGGATGCCAGGACGGTGGGTACGCGGGAGCCCTGCACCTCGGCATCTGGCACCTCTGGGGCGCGGAGAGGGGTCTGCAAACTCGCCAGCAGCCGGGTGCGCCCGGATCGGCGCGCTCCCTCCCCGGAGCCCCCGGGCGCGAACCCTCGGCCCCTCGCACTCACCTCGTGTCCAGAGCGCAGAGAGGAAGAGCCACGGCAGAGACAGCAGCACAGCCCGCCCCATCCCGAGACTGCGGATCTGAAGTCTGTTTGGACCGACCGACAGATGGACGTCTGGAACCTGCCGCGTCGCCGGCCTAGCGCGCGCAAAAACAGCCCACTCCGGAGACCCGGGCAACCCGCTCCGAAGCCGCAGAGCGGAGCCGCGGTCGAAGGCGCGGAGAGCTGGAGCGGGGCGGGCGAGGGGCCGAGTCTGAGCAGACCCAGCCAGTCGGGGAGGGAAGGGGGCGGGAAGGCAGCGGGGAGAGGCGGGCAGCGGAGTGGGTGGAAGGGGGGGCTGGACCCAAGGGGCGGAGAGGGGCGGGCCGCGGGGTGGGGTTGAGCCTGGGCCGGGGCTGAAAGCAAGGGGAGGGAGGTGAGGACCCTAAAGGGGAGGGGTGACTGGAAGTCTGGGGAGGAGAAAGTGCACCCGGCCTCCCAGGGATTCAGAAGACCAACAAGTGCAGGTAGGAGGGACAGAGAGTAAGTTGGGGAGGAGCGTAGGGTGCCCAAGGCTGCCAGCAGACTTAAGACAAGGTGCCTGCGGCTTGGAGGCTGAGGCAGTCCCGCACTCCCCGGCTCAGCAGACATAAAACGCAGGCAGCAACGCTCCAAGAAGCCGAGGCCACCTTGGCGGTGCTCCCAGCCGAGCGCCGTCCCGGGCCGAAGGTGTGGAGCAGTCCTGGAGTCTCGGAGCTCACCGCCTCCCGGGAAGAACGTTTTGCTGTGGCCCCTTGTGGAGTCCAAGAGAGGACTCGTGGAGGGAGATGAACACCTACGACGTCGAAAGAGGCCCCCACCCCCACTCCCCAGCGATTTATGTGTGGAGGGGCCAAGAGGGCAGTCGCAGAGTAAGTTAACCGTGAAAGAAGCGTCAGCCACTTGCACTAATAACTGAAAGGATAACAACATTTTATATACAGATATGCACACATACCGGTGGTGCCGGTGCAGGAGAGGTAAGAGGCATGAGTCCGATCCCTGGGTGGGGAGGATCTCCTGGAGGAGGGCATGGCAACCCACGCCTTTGTATGGGTTATATTCTTGCCTGGAGAATCCCCATGGACAGAGAAGCCTGGCAGGCTACAGTCCACGGGGTCACCTAGGGTCACACAGAGTCGGACGCGGCTGAAGCAACTCAGCATGCATTCACACACATGCACACATACTATGTTTAAGGCAACATCTTTAGAATTAATGTATTTTCATGTGATCCTTTGACAACGTGAATCAATATTGCCATTCCTCTGCTCAAAACCAGACAGTGATTTCTGCTTTCTCTCTGCATGAAAGCCAGAGTCCTGCCTTGTGGCCTACAGGGGAATACATGACCTGGTCCCCTCTCCTCTCTGACCTCATCTCCTTACTCCACTTCCATTTATGCTGCTTTCTGGTCCAGAGTCCCTGACCCCAGTCGGGCTGGTCAAGTGGGCTAGATTTGGCTGTAAGGATGCAACCAGTCAATGGAGTTAGATCCATTGTTACTTAACTGACAGCAAATTCAGCATGATGTCAGCTATCGGCATCCCTAGTTCCATAGGATGACTCTCAGCCAGAGAGGTGGACATGAGCAGTGGGCAGCTCCCCTGATGAGCAGCCAGCTCTAAAGTACAGCCGAGCAGTTTCATTTATTTTCACAGGTGACTGCTGCTGTGTTGTTGGTTGCGGGGAAGGGGGCATGGTGAGGGGGGGTGGAAACTCATTCACCATTCACATGCCCAGCTGAACGTCTGGAGAAGGAAGAGAAACAGGTGTGCTGTGAGATAGGGATAAGAAAATGCCTCCAATGGCTGCTCACCAGCCTCACCTCCCTCTGCCCCAGGAGGAATCGTGGGACAGTTTCCCAAGACCTGGGTAGAACTAGAGTCAAGCCTCACCTGTACACCTACATGCCAAGGCATCTCAGCGGAGCCCTGTTCTGTGGTGTCCTTGCTGCGGCTCATATACACTGGACTCTCTTCCATCCCAGGGTTTTGCACCAACTATTTCCTCTGCTTGAAATGCTCTTCAATAGACTCACACCCTCTTGGTTAATTCTCCTCCTTCAAGTCTTTGCTATGCCTCACATTCTTGATGAGGTTTCTGTTGTTGTTCAGTCGCTAAGCCATGTCCAACTCTTTGCAACCCCATGGACTGCAGCACGCCAGACTTCCCTGTCCTTCACTATCACACGGAGTTTGCTCAGACTTATGTCCATTGAGTTGCTGATGCCATCCAACCATCTCATCCTCTGCTATCCTCTTCTCCTCTTGCCTTCAGTCTTTCTTAGTATCAGGGGTTTTTTCCAATGAGTTGGCTCTTCACATCAGGTGGTCAAGCTATTACAGCTTCAGCTTCAGCATCCATCATTCCAATGAATATTCAGGGTTGATTTCCTTTAGGATGGACAAGTTTCATCTCCTTACGGTCTAAGGGACTCTCAAGAGTCTTCTCCAGCACCACAGTTTGAAAACATCAATTATTTGGCGCTCAGCTCAACTCTCAACTTATACATGACTTCTGAAAAAACCATAGCTCTGACTATATGGACTTTTGTTGGCCGATTGATGACTCTGCTTTTTAATACATTGTTTATGAATAGGCTTACCTAGTATAAAACTCTCTAGTTATCTATTCCTGTGTGATATACCACCCCAGACACAGCATGGGTAAACCACAGCTGCTGTGTTAGATTCACAGATTGTGTGGATCAGAGATTTAGACAGGGCACAAAGAAGATGGGTTATCTTACCTCTTCCATCTCTGCTGAAATATTGGGTTCAATGACTGTGGACTAGAAGCATCTGGAACAGGGATCAGCAAACTATAGCTGGTGGGCCTCTTGCCTGTGTTTGCAAATCAGGATTTTTGGAACACAGCCGTGCAGTGTGTGTTGCTCATGGCTGCTCCTGTGCTGTCACAGCAGAGTCAAATAGCTGTGACAGAGATCAGAGGCCACAGGGCCACACGATCTGGCCCTTTACAGAAGCTGGTCAAGCCCTGATCCTCACATAGCAGGACCTTACACTGCAATGACTCTAAAGTCCAGGGCTGCAGACCAGACCACCTAAATGAGGCTTCCCTACGATGGCCTAGGTGTAGTTGGAAGTCCTACAAGGAAACTCTAGGCTCCAAGAGTGACCATTCCTTCCAGTGACCAAGACAGAAGCTGCATGGCCTTTCAAAACCTAGCCTCAGAGGTCACCTGACTCCAGGAAGCCAGACTGTCTTGGTGGATGGTGGATACAGTCACAACCCCACCCTCCTGGGAAAGAGCCATAACCCCCACCTCTTGATGATGAAAGTGTCAGAGGAGTTAGAGCATTGTTTTAAAACTTCCACAGACATCAACACTAGCTAAAATGTAGGTTAATGACTATTGTATTTTTTTTCTAATTTTTTTGCTGTGCCATGTGGCATGCATCTTACTTCCCCAAGCAGACTGAGCTCATGCCCCCTGCAGTGGGAGCTGCTGCTGCTGCTGCTAAGTCGTGTCAGTCGTGTCCGACTCTGTGTGACCCCATAGACAGCAGCCCACCAGGCTCTGCCATCCCTGGGATTCTCCAGGCAAGAACACTGGTGTAGGTTGCCATTTCTTTCTCCAATGCATGAAAGTGAAAGTGAAGTCGTTCAGTCATGTCCAACTCTTCCCAGCCCCATGGAGTGCAGTCTACCAGGCTCCTCTGTCCATGGAATTTTCCAGGCAAGAGTACTGCAGTGGGGTGCCATCGCCTTCCCTGTGGCAGTGGGAGCACAGTATCTTTACCACTGGACCACCAGGGAAGTTCTGATTCTACCATTTTAATTTTATACTCGCCATGCATCTGAATGTTATTGAATGTTAATGTCCTAATTAAAGATATGTGATGGGAAATGCTAGATCCCATATTATACAACTATTTTCATCCTTATAGAATGTAGCGCAAAAGGCTACATTTGTGCAACTTTAGCAGGGTGACACCAACCTGGAACTCATACTCCAGTGTCCACACTCTCTCCTATATCTGATGGGACTCTGCACATTAAAAGGTGGAGCCCCTACTTTTACTGTGTAAGAAAAAGAGAGCATGTCAATGGCCCATAGCAGTGTTCATCCAGGGGCCAGGGAAGACAGCCCCCGCTGAGTCAAGTGTAGAAGGGCTGTGTCCTAAATCAAGTGGCACTGTGAATACAGTCTAGTCGTCAGGCATGTTCAGGATATCAGCGACAAGGCACAGGACTAACAGCTGAGGTCCTCAAGGGAGCAGGCCAAACTACACATGAAGGACGGAAAGAGTCAGTCATCAACGGCCCTAGTCTATTTTTTTGTTTATTAAAATATAGTTGATTTGCAACATTGTGTTAATTTTTGCTGTTAAGTGACTCAAGTATGTACATATATATTATCTTTCACATTCTTTTCCATTATAGTTTATCACAGGATATGGAATATAGTCCAATATGGGCTATACAGTAGGACTCTGTTGTTTATATCTCCTATATACAATAGTTTGTTTCTATTAATCCCAAACTCCCAATCCTTCCCTTCCCCCACACTAACTCCCCTTGGCAGCTGTAAGTCTGTTCTGTGAGTTTGTTTCTGTTCATAGGTATGTTCGCTTGTGTCATATTTTAGATTCGACCTATAAGTGAAATCATGTGGTATTTGTCTTTCTCTTTCCAACTTGCTTCATGTAGTGTGGTCATCTCTAGGCCCATCCACGTTCCTCAGATGGCACTGTCTCATTCTTTTAAAGGACCAAGTCATATTCCAGTGCATATATGCACCACAGCTTCTCTATCCATTCATCTGTCAGTGAACATTTAGGTTTTTTCTGTGTCTTGGCTGTTGTGAACAGTGCTTCAGTGAACACAGGAGTGCATATATCATTTTGAATTACCTTTTGTCTGGGTCTATGCCCGGGAGTGGACTTGCTGGATCAGTGGCCCTACTCTAAAGCCCCACCCTCCCTCTGGCCGGCCCACCTACCCAGACACCTCCCTCAACCCCTCAGCCTCGTCCCCAAATGGGACCTGTAATTGACTTTCCATTCCTGCCTCCAGTCTGCCACATGGACCCCCAATTCAAGCTAGTCTCCTCACATTCACTTTAATACAGTGGAGACTGCCCAATAGCTAGGGATCTGGCTTGCTAGAACCATACTCTGTGAATGATGATGTGCCAAGAAACAGCCTCAAACTAGTTTCGGTGCCAGAGAGCCATTCATTCACTCATGATTTCTCAAAAATCTACTGAGTGTGTGCCACATCAAGGTGTAAGACCAGCACCTAGAGTGTGTTACTGAGCTAATGCACATTACTTCCATCAGGAAGCCCCAGTCTCATTGACCCAAATGCCAGTCAAGGACCACGTTGGTTCTCACTTTCCAGCAGCCAGTCCATGGTCCTCCCATCACAGCACCCTGGCTTTTCTTTGCTGAACCTGCCTTCTGCACTCACATCCCTCCTACCCCTGAGCCTAGAGGTGGGGTTCTCCTTGATGCCTGAAGACCATTCTCTGCCCTTCTTTCCAGAGTCTCAAGATTTGAGTCTCATATCATCAGACCTGGCTGCTGAGGTCACTACGACCTCTGGGTTTCTCCTCTTGTTCCTTGAAGATTTCAGTATTTGCATCATTGGCGCTGCCTTCATGCCAGACCTGTCATAATTCTTGGTGGTTTCAGTGCTGTTAATACATAAATAACATTGCAGCATGACAGAGGCTAAGCCCCTTGACTTCTCCCCCATGTCGTGTGTTCAGCAACATGTTGGAAATACACATAAGGGCCAAGTTCTCGAAGTTTCCTGGGGAACTGATATGGTGCCTGTAAGCAAGTCCACTCAGAACACCCCATATCTTGGGGGAAGCACCAGTCTTGGGTAGTTTCTTGGGCAATGCAGATGGTGCATGGAAGATCCTCCAGTCAGTGTACTGAGCAGCATGCTGGGGCACAGGTGTGAAGTTCTTGGGGGACCATGCTTCAGGTGAAGCAATTCATTTGGAATACTGCACTGAACATGAATGCACTGGTATAACTAAATGGCAGTTAAACGGGAATCCAGTTGCTAAAAAGACTCACCAGATCCAGCTCCTACAGTTAGAGAAACAGGACACAATATAACAACAGCAGTAAGTTAATATGCATCACAGTTAATCGTTGTTTTACTGTAAGGATTCCAGAGAGACCAGGCATAGGATCCTTTGTCCAGCCTTTCTGGAAGACGTGGCCAGATGCACTCCCTCTCTTGGATCAGGAACCACTGGGAACACCTTGGAACCAGGGTGCCCCAAAGAGAAGTTGAGCTGAGGATTTTTACATGCCCCAGCTCACCTAGGCATACTCCCAAGGCATAACTGGCTTCAACAGCAGCGCCCTCTAGGGGTCACACCAATGGATGGACATGTTCGCTCAGCCGTGTCCGACTCTGCCACCCCATGGACTATATAGACTGTCAGGCTCCTGCACTCATGAGATTTTACAGGCAAGAATACTGGGGTGGGTTGCCATTCCCTCTCCAGGGGATCTTCCAACCCAGGGATTGAACCCAGGTCTCCCGCACTGCAGGCAGACTCTACCATCTGAGCCACCAGGGAAGCCCTGGGCTCTACTGAGACCATGTGCAAATCCTGTAACTCATTGTTTATTGTTTCGTTCTTTATTTAAAAATTTAAAAAAAATTTTAGTTGATATACAATGTTGTGTTAGTTTCAAATGTACTGCACAATTGTACTGCACAGTGATTCAGTTATACACAAACCACACACATGTATTCTTTTTCATATTCTTTTCCGTTATAGGTCATTAGAAGATATTGGGTATAGTTCCTTATGTTGGATAGTAGGTCCTTGTATCTCACTGTTTTCAATAAACAGCACTGACAAGCTGGTGCAAATCTCCCTGAGCCTCTTCAATCCCACAAATTAGCATTACTAATCAGTAGGCTTCACGCCCTGACCAGGAGCCAGGGCCATGAAGAAACTTCAGCAGAAGAGCTCAGGTTAATTCCAGGCCCTCCCGGAACAAGGGCTGCCATAGTCACTGCAAAATGGCCGAGGAAGAGTTACCCTTCAGTACTGTGAACACGAAGGTGGAATGAAAGTGTTCCCTCTCGTGGTTTCAGGAACTCGTTGCCATGAAAATTCACTCCATAGGCAAAACAACAACAACAAAAACAGCAATGAGCCACCCATACCATACTGGAAGTAAAACGGTCAGACTCAGAAAAGGGATGGTGCTGTTTAAAGATGTCCCCCCAGAGACTCCCCTGGCAGTCCAGTGGTTAAGACCTCGCACTTTCACTTTTGGGGGGCACGGGTTCATCCCTGGTCAGGGAACTAAGATCCTGCACGCTATGTGGTGTGGCAAACAAACAAACAAAAATCCTTAAAAGAACTAAAAAAATTTTTAAAGGCACTGTTCCCATCCAAAAATAAATTAAATGGAAAGTCCTGTGTTTTAGGAAACTCTAGTCCTGAGAAAACATCATAGGCTGAGGCCATGGAGAGGAATTTTGAGGAGAATTTATGAGCAAACCAGGGAACACTCAGGGGGAAGAGGTAGGTGAATCCTTTCAGTGACTGTATTCATAGACTGGACAATAAGCAGCATAGGACACTCTTTGTGGACTGGTTCCCTAAAAAATAGAGCTGGAGGCAAATTTGATGAGTGCTGATGCTTCAACCCAAGAGAGAGAGAATAAAGGCAAGGGAAAATGGAGCAGGCACGGATAAGAAGCACTGTCTTGGCCACTGCCAAACACTCAGCTGACTGCTTGGCAGGCGTGCCTGCTCGGCCACAAGGACGTCTCCTGGCAGGCTGTGCAAAGAGGCCATTCCCTCTGGCAGAGGGAAAAGGAAGGCGTTCACTTCTTTGGTTCCTACCTGCCTTCTTTCTGCTGATCAAAATTTGCTCTGTGGTGGCTCAGACTGTGAAGAATATGCCTGCAGTGCAGGAGACCCAGGTTCGATCCCTGGGTGGGGAAGATCCCTTGGAGAAGGGAATGGCTACCTGCTCCAGTATTCTTGCCTGGGAAATCCCAAGGACAGAGGAGTGTGGCGGAATACAGCCTATGGGGTTGCAAAGAGCGGGACACGACTGAGTGACCAACGGTGACACACCAAATTTGCTCTCTACACTTTCGGGTTTATGTCTTTAGCCCCTTCAGAAGACAACTCACACACCTTGTGAGGAGGCACTTCCTCCAAGTCTGGCAGTGGCGGGAGAATCCAGTGCCCCAGGGAGTGTGACTCTGGCCTGATGACACAGTGAAGCCAGGGTAGAAGGCCGTGACTGGTACTGGGGACCACAGGGATGGTGGAAATAGGGCCCATGTAGCATCAGGCCATGGTGGTGGCTAAGGTGGGCCAATAGGAGATGGTGGCACTCAGAGACTTGCCGTTGGAGTAAATCCTTCTGAAAAAAGGCATTTGAACTAAACTCTAAAGGTAAACATTTCAAATAAAGAGATGAGAATGAATCAATATACCAAGGCCCCAAGGTTAAGGTGTGTCTGGAGACTCTAAGTAGAGAATTTTAGTGAAGACACAGAAGTTTCAGGCAACTTTATATTTCTGCATAAAATATTTGAACTTTACTTCTTAGGCCTATTGCGGCTTCCCTGGTGGCTCAGAGGTTAAAGCGTCTGCCTGCAATGCGGAAGACCTGGGTTCAATCCCTGGGTTGGGAAGATCCCCTGGAGAAGGAGGAAACGGCAACCCACTCCAGTATTCTTGCCTGAAGAATTCCATGGATGAAGAAGCCTAGTGGGCTACAGTCCACGGGGTCACAAAGAGTCAGACACGACTGAGCGAGTGACTTAACTTCTTAGGCTTATTAGTCCTTTAAACCTAGCAATGCCACACAGTGAGATTACAGCACAAGAAAGTTGTTGTTTTCACAAGCTGGATATTCTACAGTTGATTCCACAGACAGGGAGGAAGGGGTGAAGTAGAGGTTTTTAACTTGGGCCTACGAATCGCTTGGGGAAGTTCTGTGGAGCTCAGATATTAGGAGCAATGTTTTCATTGAGGACTCTGGAGAAGGGGATAACAGAAGAGGAAATGGCTGGATGGCGGACATGAGTTTGAGCAAGCTCCAGGAGATGGTGGAGGATAGGGAAGCAGGGCGTGCTGCAGTCCGTGGGGTCGCAAAGAGTTGGATACGACTGAATGCTTGAACAACCATCAGTTCAGTTCAGTCGCTCAGTCGTGTCTGACCCTTTGAGACCCCATGAATTGCAGAACAACCATACTTTTCATTAACTTTTCAAAGGGTCCAGATGTTGAAAGGGTTAAAGTGCACTGGTAGAGGGGAAAATCAGTAGATTCCCCATCCTTCCTCAAGCCTGGAGGCATATACTTGCCATTTGGGGGTCAGGAGAGGAGAGGAAAACTGGCCAGAAAATCTTATTCATAGGAGGCAGGTCAGGTTCATATTGACACGACATGGCGACCTGGACACCAGGAAGGTCCTATTCCAGCACAGATCCTAGCAGAGGTAGTCTTGCTTTGGGTCACAGCGGCTTCGCTACAGAAGGTGCCTGTGCGTCGTAGTCCCACAGTCGCATCCGACTCTTTGCGACCCCATGGATTGTAACCTGTCAGAGTCCTCTGTCCATAGATTTTCCAGGCAAGAATACTGGGGTGGGTTGCCATTTCCTTCTCCAGGGAATCTTCCCGAGCCAGGGATCGAACCCGTGTCTCCTGTGTTTCCTACATTGTAGGCGGATTCTTCACCCACAAAGCCTTTGGGTAAAGAAGTTCCAAGAAGCCAGCAACTTCAGCCCAAAGCATCCTTCCCGCATCTGCGCAGGCGCTTCAGCCGCGGGCTCGCCGCGCTCCTGCCGAAGCCCCGCCCCGTCGCCAGGCACGACGGGAAAGTCAAGATGGACGCGACCATTTGAATGTCTCGGGTGAGAGGTTCTCCCGCACGCCTTCCTGTTGTTAGCAGTCGTGTCCGCAGCTGCTGCCCAGCCTTCCTCTGGAACAGGGGAGGGAGAGGGAATGAGAAGCTGCAGTGGCCGAGGAGTCACCGTGACCATCCCCGCCGCTACTCTTGGGCCCTCTCGGTCCCCTCGCCTCCGGAGAGCAGCCGTGGCTCGCCGCGCCTGACGCGTCCCGAGTCTCACAGGTGTGGTCCCGGCTCCGCCACGCCTGGTGGCTCATCGCGTATCCCGTAGTCCTGACACTCGCCCCCAGGCCTACCCGCTCCCTGATCTGGAGGGCTGGGAGCCCGCGACGGGCCCTGGGCGCGCGCTGGAGCCACGGGGACCCCAGATTGCGGGCTGGGCTTTCCGGGTGCATCTTCCTGTACGCTCCGCGCCGGCTTTCGTGAGCTCAGCGCGAAAGGGGTCTCAGCTTCCATGGGGGTCTCAACTTCTAGGTCGGCCCCTTGCCCCTCTTAAAGGAAGTTCTGAGGCTCAAGCTCTTAGCCTGATGGATTCTGACTCTAGAGGGGCCGGGGAAGCTCTGGTTTTTTGCAGAGGCTCAAGTTGCCTTGTGTGTGCACTTGGATTTAGTTGAATTTACACTCGAAGCAGCTTTGTGGTTACCTCTGGCAGGGTAGTTTTTGTTGCTATTAAGCAAGGCTGATATCTTGATTTATAGCGTATCAGTTTAATACAGTACTTTCATCTGTAGCTCTTTATGTTGCCCCCTGATAAGTAAAAACACGTAAAAAACTGAGGAGATTGCAGAAGTATTAAATATGTTCTCACAAGTAGTACAAAAATATTGTACTGTGAAAATAACTCTATAATTAATAGTTTTGTAATTTTCTAAGTTTTAATAGAATAATGTCCCCAAATTGCACAACTGAAGTAGGATAAACTCTCCAATTCTTTACTGTTTGTTATTCTGTTGGTAGGAAGACCAAATGAATTTTGTTGTTTTCTTGTAAGTTTTATAAGGTACTATTTCAGTTATATCTCAAGTTCAAGTCTTCTCAGTTCTGAATTTTAGTGGAGAAAGATAAGTGTTTTGATTATGACGTACAGTTGTGTCAGGAATAGCATTTAACTCACAGCAAAATAACTTTGACCCTGGAAGAGCTGCAAAAGAATTACAGGGGTTTTGAGATAGTGCAGGAAAAAAAAACCCTATTGATGCCAAACAGACCTCAGGTGGGATGAGAGATATGTCAAATATAGTTAAACTTTTAATTGTGAGTGCTGTTCCAAACACTCTTTATGGTACTATGGTTAAATGTTGGTTTTGATATATGTGTTTGAGGATTTCAGCTTAGACATGCCACAAAATCCATTTTTAGGATAAGTATTGTCTTGGAGAGAGAACTGGCATCTACCTTATCTACTATAATATCATACAGTGAATTTTACTGGCTGTCCATTATTGTATGTAGAAATGTTTTGGAAGTAAAGGAGCATGTTTCCACCCACAGCTCATCCACATCTTTATAGTGAGGAGCTGTACTCTAAATAGATTATGTTCTAGGACTCGAAAATTTACTACAGTATGGCTGTCCCATGGCCAGAGTTCTTCCTTGGTTTCCTTTGTTTGTCCCTCAAATTGGAATTGATTGTAGTTATATTTTCTGGTCGACTGGAGTGTCATAACTATTGGTGATATTTGACAGTTTATTAGGTCTTCTGTGGATTGATCAGACTTCCCTGGTGGCTCACACTGTAAAGAATCCACCTGCAGTACAAGAGACCTGGGTTCAGTCCCTGGGTTGGGAAGATCCCCTGGAGAAGGGAATGGCTACCTACTCCAGTATTTTGGCTTGGAGAATTCCATGGACTTTACAGTCCATGGGGTTACAAAGAGTCGAACCCGACTGAGTGACTTTCACTTTCACTTGTGGATTAGTCAGCTGAAAGGAATAGTTCAACTTACAATGAATTACAAGTAATATGAGGTTTTGGGTTTGTTTCATTCCAACATGCCAGTGATCCTTGAAATGTGTTTTTCAAATTAGATTTCAGTGGAAATGAACAGAAATGACCTTTAATGTTAAGAATGTAATAGTGTTATATATTATAGTGTAATGTTATAGTCATGGGACTATAAAGTGCAGCTTGTCTGAATGCTTCATGTGTGAAATGTGGAAAAGCTAGCGTGTAGTGTGAAACACGGGAAAGGTGTTGTGGGACATAGTGCTCACTTCAGCCTGGTGCTGGCCTTCAGCACTAACCTTCTGTGGGCCCAACTAAAATGTGCCGATGACTAATCATCTGAGAGGCAGGTCTGGAACGACCTGTACACTTACAATAGGATTATTTGACACTCATCTAAGGATTAATGGCTCTTCTGTAAACTTTGATGACATTTTATTCTGGTTTGGACTCCAGAAGCTGACTACAATGTGTTTGAATTCATACAGAAATAATGTTGATATTTGGAACCCATGTCGAACTTCTATGAAGAAAGGGCAACAATGATTGCAGCCGGGGATTTGCAGGAATTTGTTCCTTTTGGTCGAGACCACTGCAAGCATCACCCTAATGCTCTGAACCTCCAGCTTCGCCAGCTTCAGCCAGCCTCCGAGTTATGGTCTTCTGACGGTGCTGCTGGCCTAGTGGGATCCCTTCAGGAGGTCACCATCCATGAGAAACAGAAGGTTCCATTAAGTTTCTTTCCCATAATATTTTTGAAACATAGAATGTTGTGATCTACTTGTAATTTAAGACTACCTGCCACTGAGAAAGGAGTGTAATGTATTCTAGGCTAGTGGTTAAGATTTGTAATTTCAGTCAAGACTAAAATAATGACTTCATTGTATTATGGTGTCATAACCATTTATTTAGACATGTAACTCATGGTTTTATAGTATTATGATTGTGGTCCATTCTAAACCTCTTTCTCTTCACTTAGTATGTGGGGACCAGATATCATGTTGTTTGATTAGATGGTAAAGTAAGAAATGGTCCCTGCTGCAGAAAAAACTTACATGTTTCCCCTAGTTCTTAAATAGGGGAATGAGACGTTAGCGTGTCAGAAAATCAGTCTTCCCATCTTATTCCACTTAGGATACCATAATCTCAGCGAGAGGAAAGTCTGTGTAGTTAGAAATCTCAACCTTTCTTTCTCTCGTTTAATTTTAATGCCCAGGGACAGAGGTTGAATGTAGCTGTGAAGCAGGGAAATCTGCCCTGTGGATAAACTCCCCCAGTGATTCCCACGTGCACTTCACTGCCCCTCTCCATCGCTTCTCCTTACACTTTATACCTTTTTAGTTTCCCCCAGCATGTTGGTTTCATTTTGGGATCTGCAGACATGTTTATGTTTTGGACAAATAATATGATAGTATAACATGAAATATCCTATAACATACATAACGCACATACCCAGACAGCCCACTTTGTTCATCAGTGGCCCCGAGTTTCTAAAAGTTGAGCTTGGACTGTGTCTCACTCCACAGGCAAAGAGACAGTAGGAGACTCATATCTGGATAATTGTTTGATTTAATTAGTAAATCTTGCTCCTATTGAAAAAGTGCTTAAACGTGTCTTGCATGTATTAACTTTTAAGGAGAGCTGGCAGTTAAGGAAAGGTGTCAGTGAAATTGGAGAAGAAGTGGATTACGATGAGGAGCTCTACATGGCTGGAAACATGGTTATCTGGAGCAAAGGAAGTAAAAGCCAGGCATTGGCTGTTTATAAAGCGTTTACAGTTGACAGTCCTGTTCAACAGGTGAGTTGATTTGAATTTTAGCATTTGATTATTTATCACTTAAAAACATGTTTGTTCTAATATTTAACAGAAATAATAAAAACAGCACAGTGATCCCAGCAGCTGGGTGTACATTTTAGAAGTTTCATTTGTTTTCTATATCATCATTTTTTTTTACACCTTTGTCAGTCAGTTTTTTCCACTATCCTTTTTTATGTGTTCCAGTCCATGGAGTTGCAGAGTCAGACACGACTGAGCAACTGAACTTGTCAGTTTAATGAGTCTTTAAACACTGTTCTTGAGTGATAAGATTCATTATTCTCCAAAAATTTCTAACGTTGAGAGTACAAAGAATACTTTAACAACACAGTGATTATAATTGATTGCAGGTATTCAATAATACCTACTTCCTAGTGATAATCAGAGAGAGAAAAACCTACTTGCTCTTGTTGCAGTTAGATAGTACACCTATGTCTGTTCTGATAATTGGTAATTAAAGAGAAGGAATTAAGTAGTTGCCCTTCCTTTTTAGGAAGACATGCAGTTTATCTCCCTTATTTGTGGAAGAGTGCCAACTAATAAAAATAGAAGGATAGAGTTAAAAAAAAATCATAATTTTGTAACCTGTAGTGTAATAATTGATTCAGAAAAGGATTATTAATGAATAGTAACACTCTTGGGTGAAAAGACATTACTGTGCACCAGGGTATTACTCTGGATTACTTGCTAATACAAAGGAGCAGATGTATCTCTATTTCAGAGATATCTGTTGGTCTCCATTTCCACCAGGTGATTCTTTGCCATCATTAATAGTGGGACAAAGGCATACTATACTCCAGCTACAATGTAGTATATGTTGTCATCCTCTCAGTTTTCTTCCCCAGATTATATAATGTGAGCATCTAGTTCAACCTTCCAGCTATAGAAAGCATGGGGACTAGAGGGTAAATTTTTAAAGTATCATGAGATGAGGCATGGGTTGGAGGTATAGATGAAACAAGAATGGCCAGAGGTTAATAATTATTGGCTAATGCAAGGAGATTCAACCAGTCCATTCTGAAGGAGATCAGCCCTGGGATTTCTTTGAAAGGAATGATGCTAAAGCTGAAACTCTAGTACTTTGGCCACCTGATGCAAAGAGTTGACTCACTGGAAAAGACTGATGCTGGGAGGGATTGGGAGCAGGAGGAGAAGGGGACGACAGAGGATGCAGTGGCTGGATGGCATCACTGACTTGATGGACGTGAATCTGAGCGAACTCTGGGAGTTGGTGATGGGCAGGGAGGCCTGGCGTGCTGCGATTCATGGGGTCGCAAAGAGTCAGACACGACTGAGCGACTGATCTGGACTGAATGAGTATTCATTATGTTATTCTGTATACTTTGTATTTGAAATTTTCCATAATTAAAAATAGAAGGGAGAAAACGCTGCAAGAAAAGAATTGTATGAATTCAGAATATGGAGCAGTCTACACTTTGGCCTCTTTAAAAAGTTAGTCAAGGAGCAGGAAAGAAAGATGGGGTCTGTTCTAGGTTCAGTTCAGTTCAGGGACATCACCAAATGCAGTATTTTTTGGATGTCGTTAAATTAACTTTGAGTCTTGGTTTGAGAACCAGCTGGGGCTGGAGCACTAACTAGGACGATCCTGAGGGGTGGGATGGGGAGGGAGGTGGGAGGGCTGTCTCTTATACACATCTTGCAAAACTGTCAGGAAAGAAAGATGGGGTCTGTTCTAGGTTCAGTTCAGTTCAGGGACATCACCAAATGCAGTATTTTTTGGATGTCGTTAAATTAACTTTGAGTCTTGGTTTGAGAACCAGCTGGGGCTGGAGCACTAACTAGGACGATCCTGAGGGGTGGGATGGGGAGGGAGGTGGGAGGGGGTTCAGGATGGGGGACACAGGCACACCCATGGTGGACCCGTGTCAGTGTATGGCAAACTCTCTACAGTAATGAAAAGTAATTAGCTTCCAATTAAAATAAATAAATTTATATTAAAAAAAGATAGACATTCTTGAGAAAATTTGAAATAGTTGAAAATGGACTGGATATCAGGTGCTAGTAGAAAATTACATTTTTTCCTCAAGTGGTATGACAGTTTATAGTTAAGCTTATAGGTTTAATAGGAATATGTCTTCAGTTTTAGAAAATAGATGATGAGGTGGAAATACATGAGGATGGGCTTAGGGGTGAAGTGATGATGTGTGCAGTTTTCAAATAGCACCTCCCTGCTCCCCACATCCTCATGTATAGGAATGCACACATAAACAGATACACAAAAGGTTAGTAATAACCATCAGGTTTAGGTGAGACAGATGTTCACTGTACCGTTTCAGCTTTTCTTATTGAAAGATTTTAGGATATCAAGTTGGGGGCAAAATGAAAGCATTTTTGATAGTTGAATTAATTGTTAGCCTATTGACAGAAGGTTTTAGAGTCTTTTTATTCATGTGAAATTCCTCATTTGTAAACCTGAAATCATATCTCAACACTGCTTTTTTTCCCCGTTAACTATTTTATGATGAGTGTTGTACTCTTATAACAATTTATTAGGGAGGATAAAGTGAATTATTCCCAAATTTTAGACGATGTGTGAAAGCATTTCTGTATAGGAGTGTTGAAGCCAGTGATCTTTTTGATGATAATTTCCCCCCCATGTAACATTGTAAATGTATTTAATGATACTGAAACATGGTTAAAATGACAAATTTTATGTTATGTATGTTTTACCACAATTAAAAAGGCACATGAAAATGCCTTTCAGTTCAGTTGCTTGGTCGTGTCCGACTCTTTGTGACCCCATGAATCGCAGCACGCCAGACCTCATTGTCCATCACCAACTTCCGGAATTCACCCAAACTCATGTCCATCGAGTCAGTGATGCCATCCAGCCATCTCATCCTCTGTCGTCCCCTTCTCTCCTGCCCCCAATTCCTCTCAGCATCAGGGTCTTTTCAAATGAGTCAGTTCTTCGCATCAGGTGGCCAAAGTACTGGAGTTTCAGCTTCAGCATCAGTCCTTCCAGTGAACACCCAGGGCTGATCTCCTTTAGGATGGACTGGTTGGATCTCCCTGCAGTCCAAGGGACGCTGAAGAGTCTTTTCCAACAACACAGTTCAAAAACATCGATTCTTGGGCGCTCAGCTTTCTTCATAGTCCAACTGTCACATCCATACGTGACCACTGGAGAAACCATAGCCTTGACTAGACGGACCTTTGTTGGCAAAGTAATGTCTCTGCTTTTTAATACGCTTTCTAGGTTGGTCATAACTTTCCTTCCAAAGATTAAGCATCTTTTAATTTCATGGCTGCAGTCACCATCTGCAGTGATTTTGGAGCCCCCCAAAATAAAGTCTGACACTGTTTCCACTTTTTCCCCATCTATTTCCCATGACGTGATGGGACCAGATTCTATGATCTTCATTTTCTGAATGTTGAGCCATCAACTTTTTTGCTTTCCTCTTTCACTTTCATCAAGAGGCTCTTTAGTTCTTCTTTACTTTCTGCCATAAGAGTGGTGTCATCTGCGTATCTGAGGTTATTGATATTTCTCCCGGCAGTCTTGATTCCAGCTTCTATTTCTTCCAGTCTAACGTTCTTCATGTCAAGCATGCCAGTTAGAGTTTAATGGTTTTTAAAAGTTTTCCTGGTATATACGTACACACACATACATACATATTTTAAAATGAGCATTTAAGGAGGGATTTCTAGGTGTGTCGAAGAGTGATAAGATCATTAGGTCAGTCTGGAGATTATGAAACAGCTTGACAGTTTTCAGCTTTTACAGTAATCTTTAGCTTTGTATCGGATACAGGGTTTACTATAGGTTGAATCTCTTTGAATTCACTTCTGCTTCAAAGCTTCTATCTAGTAGGTTTGTTGATTTTTGTCTTCCCTTTTCTCTTTATAAAACTTACTAACAGACATAGTTTTATCTGAAAATAGTTATCATTAGTCTAATTTTTTCTTATTTTTCCTTATTCCCATATGTATGTGTTGAGCTGATAAGGTGGGACAGTTATGTACATGACACTACTATTTAGATATTATTAATTAATAGGTTATTTAGATACTATTTTCTTAAATAAGCATTTTGTTTTGATTTTAGGCATTGTGGTGTGACTTCATTATATCACAGGATAAGTCTGATAAGGACTACAGTAAGTTTCTTTTTGAAATTTTATTTGATTTTATGATTCCAAATGTTTATCTTATTTTGTTTCCCAGTCAAAATAAGTAGCCACTAATAATAGTGGCTTAACTTGAGCATTTTTATGTTGTTCATTAAAGAATTTGTGCTATTGGAAATTGTAACTTGTATTTGGGAATCTTTTTTGGAAAAGAAAATGCATGTTATCTTGTACTCCCTTTTCAGGTAGTGATGAAGTGGAAAAATGCATATGTATATTGCAAAGCTCATGTATCAACATGCATAGCATAGAAGGAAAGGATTACATAGCTTCTTTACCTTTTCAGGTAAGTCTGAGTGTTTCAGTCTTTTTGTGCTTTATTGGAGATTATTCTTGAATTAATTGATTTCAGAACTACTGCTACTCTGACATCGTGTAATCACAAATATTATTTTTACTGAAATAAAATAGCTAATTTTAGCAGCTGTGATTGCTTGCCATTTCCATCCTTTGCCTAAAAAGTAAATTACTAGTGAAGTGAATTGTGAAATCTTTTCTAGTAATTTTTTTCTTTTTTTCTGTTTAAGTGATATATGTAAGAAATCAGTTTGGTTATACTTAACCATTTGAGCAGTATTAGTTTTTTTCCTGTTTCTTATCATCTTTTTTCATGCCCTGATGCAGTCGTTACACTATAATCACATTTTGGTACTGATATTAGCCACTGGTGGAAATATTAGATCAAACTTCTCTTCTTTATATTTGATTTTCTCTTCGATATCCTTGTTAGAATTATAGATTGTTAGTCTGCAAAGCTCTTATTATATTGGAAGAAAAATCTAATGTTCTATATTATTTCATAAAAACATGTTATAAAGAGTCATTTTTTTACTTCTGTTTTTCCTTATCCTTTTACCAAATAGGTTGCAAATGTTTGGCCCACCAAATATGGATTGCTGTTTGAACGAAGCAGCTCTTCATGTGAGGTTCCTCCAGGCCCACCCAGGTATGCAGGTCAGAATATCATTCCCTGGGCTTTTTCTGCCGGTTCTTAGGTAAAATTGCTTACCCAGAAGTTTGGGATGATGATAATTTCCATGGTGTCAGTGCAGATAGATGCCTTTTCTCTCACCTCATCATTGTATACTTATGAGTTCTGTTGGCACTTCTCTCTTGGCACTTAATTATCTCAGCTTTTTGCCCTCAGGTAGTAAAACTGAGCAAACTCTTGGCTTAAAGATAGTAAGACTTACTTCTTAGCTCTGCCATTTTTTTCCATCATGTTACTTTGGGCAAATCATTAGCTTTGGCATTAGTTTACTTACCTGTTAAAGGAAGATGTCTTTACTTCCTGGGTTTTATGCAGTTTTAACGAGCTAATGTATATAATCTTTGACATAGAGCTTCCTAGTCTTAGGTGTGTAATAAGTGGTAATGTGTTTAGTTTGTCTCCCTAATCAGCTCTCAGCTTGCAGAAGGGCAGGAACATCCAGTTACCTGTCAGTGTGTTTCAAGGAATAGATACTAAGTTTGAAGAAGATTGTTTACAGATTGTGATCTCTTTCTGTGTTCAGATAGAAGGTCTGTTTTTTTTCCCTTTTTTTTCAGTCACTCCTTAAAAAGCAGCTATTTAATTTACTTGAAGCATTTATTCTTCTTCCTTTTTTAAAGTACATGCCTTTGTAAATAGGTCTAGGGGACTAAATCTCTTTGCTAGCTGTCAGAGACACAGTGCCACTAAGAAAAGTGTTTTAAAAAATGACTGCCTTACTCCCCTCCCACGGTTGGTTCTGTAAGGTGGTGACGGCTGCTTGCGGATCCTCCCTGGGCTACACTGAGTTTGTAGTGTGTGTGTGTGTGTGTGTTTAGACTTACTTTGCATAAGAGAGATTTCTAGAAAGAAAACCGAAGATACTGTGAAAAACAGTATGTCAGAGTTTAGAGGGTTGCTCTTTGAGATTGTAGGTTTCTAGTTGCTAGTCTGTAGAAGACATTCTTTGTAATGAATGTTCAAAATTTGTGCACAAATGGAGAGTTATCTTGGGTTGGTGATTGATTGTTTATTTGTCTTTATTAGAGAACCTTTACCCACTCTATTCAGCATGCTGCATCCACTGGATGAAATTACGCCACTTATTTGTAAGTCTGGAAGTAAGTGTATTTTTATAAATTCTTTTACGTAGACTCTTATTTCAGTTTGGGAGTGGGGAGGAAATAAAGGAGGTTATGAAAATTTGATTTGTTTTATAAAGATAAAGTAATTTAAGCATTAAAAAAATAATTATGAAAATAATTCATATTAATTACTTCATTGAATATCCTGATATTGACTTTAAACAACTCTTCTTTTAGTAAAAATAGAGCCAGGAATAGTGATAGATTTTCTAACTTACCTGTAGATGACGCTGTACTCTTTCTCAGTAATTAATAATAAATGAACAGTACTTAAACTAAAATTGTTTCTTTTCTCTGGAAAAAAGAAATGGAGGGCCTTAGACCTTTATGGTGTAAATTTTAATATTTCACTTACCCTGTTCATAATATAATTTTCAATTTTTTAATATTTTCTAGATGTATTTCTAGATGCTTATTTTAAAATTTTAAATGTGACCAAACTTAGATTATTTTGAATAATGATACTTGAAGGCTAAAAAAAAAAATTACATTCTTCAACCACTTTTAAGGACATAGTCCCAAGTATATATTCTGAAATACCATTGAGATTTTTATCTTCTCTATCAGGGCTTGGCAAACTACAAATAAATCCAGCTTATTTTCCTAAGCCTTATGAGCTAAGAGTGGTTTCAACCTTTTTAAAAGGTTGTAGGACAAAATGAAATAAATTACGCTACCAAGTTAGTTTGTGGTCTGCAAAGCCTAAACTATTTACTCTTTGGCCTTATACTGAACAAGTTTGTTGATAATTCTATATTATACTGCTAACAACTGCAAACAACCTAAGCACACAGGTCAGAGCAAATGGTTGAATGGTATGCAGCCTTTATTGCTCATGTTTTGGAATAATATTTGGTAATCTCAGGAATTGCTTATTCATGTTAAGTAAGGTACAAAACTAAATGCAATATGATTCTAATTTTGTAAAAACAAAAAGTATGTTTGTATAGGAAAACAAAACTAGGAGGAATGCTCCTAAATATTTTAGTAGTAGTTATTTTGAGTGGAATTATGAGTGATTTTTCTTTCCTTATAATGTACTTCTTAATTTTATAACCCAATTCTTTCAAATTTTTTAAATAATGAGAGGAAAATGTTTCCGAAACTATCAAATAAGGAAATAGGAACTTGTTTGTGGTACTATAGATGTAAAAGCTGAACTCACTAGGAAAAAACTTATTTTTACCTGTCTTCTCAGTAAAACAGAAATAGTAGTGTACTGTTCAGCACTGTTTGAATGGTTACCATAGAGGACAGATTTCATACAGAAGAAAAGAACCACTAAGGAAGTCAAATTTGGCAGAATAGTTGATTAAAATTTATGAATAAATCAGTTATTAAAGGAATCATGGACCTTTTTACCTGTGGTTGATGAGTTTAATGGCTTACATTCATTAACATTTAAGTACATGTGTGTGATATAAAGGCTCATAACATTCTCATCTTTAATATGTTTGAAGAAATTGATGCCCAAAGTAAATGTATTAAAAATGGAGAGTTAATTATGTCATATTAATAGATTAATGGATTTTATGCTTTAACTACCTTCATTTTTCTGTGTCTTTAGGAATTGCAGGGAGTCACTTCATAAACAACAGTCTCGTGAAGCCCATTGTCCTATACTTGAACATTTCTGTTTTATCTTTCAGGTCTTTTTGGTTCATCACGGGTACAGTATGTTGTAGATCATGCGATGAAAATTGCCTTTCTCCACACCGACCCCTCCATTGTCATGACCTATGACACTGTTCAAGGTCTGCATTCTGTGTGGGCTCTCCGCAGAGTCAAAACAGAGGTAAGGGTGAAGGCAAATCACTTCTTAACAGAAAAAGAGAGTTAATACTGAAAACCTGCATATTTTTTTTCTACCAGTCATTAAAAATTATTTTAAAATTTTGTTTATTTTTAATTGGAGAATAACTGCTTTACAGTATTCTCTTGGTTTCTTCCATATATCAATATGAACCAGCCATAGACATACATATGTCCCCCTGCCTTGAACCTGCCTCCTCCTCCCACCCCAGCCCACTCCCTAGGTTGTCACAGAGCCCCAGTTTGAGCTCCCTGAGTCGTAATCACTTCTTAACAGAAAAAGAGAGTTAATACTGAAAACCTGCATATTTTTTTTCTACCAGTCATTAAAAATTATTTTAAAATTTTGTTTATTTTTAATTGGAGAATAACTGCTTTACAGTATTCTCTTGGTTTCTTCCATATATCAATATGAACCAGCCATAGACATACATATGTCCCCCTGCCTTGAACCTGCCTCCCTCCTCCCACCCCAGCCCACTCCCTAGGTTGTCACAGAGCCCCAGTTTGAGCTCCCTGAGTCGCACAGCAGGGTCCCACTGGCTCTGTTTTACGTATGGCAGCGTGTATGCCTCCATGCTCCTCTCTCTACCCGCCCCCCCTCTGCTTCCCCCACTGTGTCCACAGTCTGTCCCATGCCTGCGTCTCCACTGCTGCCCTGCAAATAGACTCACTGGCAGCACACTACCTTTCTATACTCTGTATATGTGTGTTAATGTATGATATTTGTTTGTATGTTTTTAGAAGACTCACTTGTGAAATAAATTGAATATCTTAGGAAAAAAAATGTTATGTCTTTAATAACTGGCAACTACCCTACAAGAAAATTGCCCTTCTAATCTAGTTATCATCTCCCCGGCCCCCTTCATTTTGACTTAAGGAAGGGAATGTTGTTTTAAAGTTCTCTGAACAGGGGGGCACCCCCCAGAACGTGGCTACCAGCAGCTCGCTCACAGCACACCTCCGAAGCCTCTCCAAGGGCGACTCCCCTGTGGCTTCCCCCTTCCAGAACTACTCCTCCATCCACAGCCAGAGCCGCTCCGCCTCCTCGCCCAGCCTGCACTCCCGTTCACCTTCCATTTCCAACATGGCAGCTCTCAGGTGGGACTTCAGTGTGGACGTGCTCCCTTGTTTTAAACAAGATATCTCAAGAAAAAGACACCTTCTTTTTAAACTTTCTGTTGTGATTGGGAGGATTTAAAATTTCTCTTGACAGCTCCTGAGTACCTTTTAGAAAAAAAGCAGTATGCCCATTGAGCTACTTTTACCAAGGTTCCAGGCCTACTGTGTTGCCTTGCCAGTGAGTCATACTTAGAAGCTGCCAATTCTTGTTGTTAAGAGTGCCGCACTGTTACCACTCCTTGGCAGCAGTTTGGTGAATATTAATTCCAGAGATATTTTAGTACTACTTTCTTTTGTCTTAGTTTCCTTTAGCTTTTGTTTTTATTAGTATCTATATAATCTGGGTTTTATTAATATGTGTATGTCTGAGTACCTAAGAACATAGTTTAGACTTTTTTGAATAAGCGATTCCTTTTCTGAGGCAGAAGATGAACTGATTTTCAGTTAAAAAAAGAATTACTCCAGCAAGAGTTCTAAATCTTTAGAATATAATAAAGCATGTTAACAAACCATTTAAGTAGCTGTTCTTTTTTTTTTTTAATTGTATTTCTGACTGGGTTTTTGCCTTGAATGTTTGCATGAATACATAGAGTTTGGAAGACTTTATTGGAAAGTGTGTCGTGTCAGCCTTCATTATTAATGATGGTGCCCTCTTTTCTCTGTTTGTTTTGCAGTCGTGCTCATTCCCCTGCCTTAGGAGTATACTCTTTTCAGGGGTGCAAAGGTTCAACCTTTCAAGCCATAATCAGTCTCCAAAGAGACATAGTTTTTCTCATTCTCCAAGTAGTAATTCTAATGGCTCCTTTCTTGCACCAGAAACAGAGCCCATTGTTCCTGAGCTTTGTATTGACCACTTATGGACAGAAACGATTACTCGCCCGAGGTTTGGAGGATATATTTTTATATTGAAAGAAAAATGATGCTAAAAGTTTTAGAAAACACTTGATATTCTGTGTAAAGTTTCTTGCTATAAGCAGTTACAAATACTTACAAAAATGTGTAGAAATATAAAAGGCTACCTAAGTTTCAGTAGAGAATATTAGTGATATTAGGATGATCATAAAAATATTCCTTTGTCATTTGCTATTTTTTCCTTAACTATGTAGTAGTAATCTCTCCCATTTGAAGTGTTTGCTGTTTTAGGGAAAAACAGTTAATTTGTGTAGTTTAGGCAACTTGGGGTTTTATAGCATTTTTCTTAAGTTTTGTCTTTGTTTGTTGAGTATCAGCTGTTCTTCTGTGAAACACCGCTAGACCTCCATTCTACATGACCTTCCTCCTTTTATCTTTTCTTTAATCATTCAGTCAGTCAGTGCTAGTGTGTGTTAGTGGCTGTGGTTCATTAGCAAACAGGTCACTGTCCCTGTCCTCAAAAAGAGACATCTGGAGGGTGGTGGCACTGCAGATCTGCAGACAGAGCTTTGAAAGACAACTGGGTATTTTCTGAGCGGGTAAGTGGACAGGGCACATTAGTTAGAGGGGATCAGGAGAAAAGTTAGGAAGTGTGAATGTGTGGTATGTTCCAGGAGTTAAAAATACTGTCAATTTGTTTATGTAGAAGAAGGGGGAAGGGCTGAGAAAGAAGAGGTGGAGAGAGAGAGCCATTTGGGCTGTTCTGTCTCATGAAAGCTGTAACGAGGTGCTTTATGTGTGGGTCATAAGTACAGGGGGAAGAGCAGTCACTTAACAGTGGTGACTGAAGCAAGACAGGTGGATTGGAATTTATGGAGTTGTAGAGGTTGGGTTCCTGGGGTTCCTGGAGGGCCTGTGGATGAACAGGGGCTCTGGTAACCCTCTGGGATCAAAGATAGTAATCAAAGGTACGTGTGGTGTCTAGGCCTTTTCTTTAGGAGAGGGTTTAACATTCATTAGATTCCCAGTCTGTGACCTCTGAATAGTTAAAACCAGGCTGTGTAGAATCAAAAAGGGCTAGGGACTGAAGTCCTGGGAACTTAATGTTTGGGGAGGAGGTTGGTGAAAAGAGATAAAGTTACTACAGACAGAGAGCAAGGGAGGTCAGGCAGGGGAAGCAGTAGGACAAGTCATGGAACACGAGGAAGGAGATTTGAGACGAAGGTGTCAGTGGCGTCAGATGCTGGTGAAGTGTGGCCATGAGGGTGGGCTCAGAGAGGCGGCGCCTGCTGGCAGTGAGTTCCCTGGCGGCCTTGTGCGGAGCACCTCGGGTGGGGTAGCGTGTAGTAGGATGGGGCGGAAAACGTCAGTGGGGACTGGAGGGGTTAGGATGGATGCCCAGACTGTCCACGGAGTCCTTTGAGTGGGAATGAGGGTCCAAAACTAGCTAGAGGGCACCTCAGGGTCCAGGGAGGGTTTCATTTTTCCCGAACTATGTTAGAGAAAATTCATCTTGCTCTTTGCCTCTAAATACCTCAGTGTGTTTCTCTAGAGAGTAAGGACACTTTTTACTGAACCATGCTACCATTTTTACAGTCAGCTAAGCGGCCAGTAAGTCCTTCGTATAACCTGATGTTTTAGTACATTTGTGTAGTGAAAGACTCATTTTAAAGTGAGAGAGTAGGCTGCAAAGATTACACACCCAGAGCAGGAGAGCATTGAAAATACGGGGAAGAGGAAGTGACTGATGGAACAAGGAGCCAGACGGGAGCTCAGGAGGAGAGACAGGCCCTGGGGAGAAAGAAGGTGATGATTATTAGCTAGGCCGCACTGGGGCACCAGCGAGGTGCAGGCCACACCTGTGCTCTTAGGCCAGCCGGGCAGGGATACTTGGAGGAAAGGGAGACGTAAGTGCAGGGTTGAAGTAGGTTCCATTTTTGTTCCTTATATATAACATAAAAATTCCCTGTATTTAAAAATCATTTGCTTGGGGACTTCCCTGGCAATCCAGTGGTTAAGACTGCATGCTGCCAGTGTGGGCTGGGGGTTGGGCTCATAGGTTCAATCCCTGACCAGGGAACTAAGATTCTGTGTGCTGCATTGTATGGCCCCAAATTTAAAATGGAAAGAAAATACTGTCACTAAAAGAAAAAGTCATTTTTCCTTAAATACCTTATTGCTAAGTTGGATATACTGGAGATGCTTATTTTACAGTTCCAGTCCGCTGCACTGCTCTGCAAAGAAACCTTTGAGAATAGAGAATTTTGGGGTATGGTTTAAAAAAGAGGTGAAGTGGAACCTAATCTTAGAGAGTAAGAGTAGATTGGAGAGGTCATGTTATAAAAGTCTGACCCCGTAAAACCTTGTAAGCGATAGGAATTTAAGTTTGCATTACTTTGGCAGTAGGCAACTAGCATAGTGTAGAATTAAAAAGTCTGTAGGTAATGATTCTATTTATTGTAATTTCTCCCAAAAAGCTATGTAGTGGACTCAGAATCAGAGCTAAGAGGAATCTTAGAGATGATGAAGTTCAGTTCTTAGAAGTGCTTTTGTGTCTTCAAGGTTATTGCTTGGCCTAATTAGTATTTTATTAATATCTGAGGTAGATTTTTAAGCCAGTGCCACCATTTTCTTTATTAATATATCTATTACAGGAAGAAAAATTCACAGGCCTCCAAAGTTTTTATTACATCTGACCTATGTGGGCAGAAGTTCTTGTGCTATTTAGTAGAGTCTGAGCTCCAGTTACGGTAAGTATTTCTCATTTAATCAGCATAAATAAATTTGTGTTTAGTGCTGACTCTTTATGACTCTCTGGACTGTTGCCCACTAGGCTACTCTGTCCATGGAATTCTCCAGTTAACAATACTGAAGTGGGTTGCCATTTCCTTCTCCAGGGAATCTTCCTGACCCAGGGATTGAACCTGTGCTTCTCTCTCTGGGGCTGTTCTTTCTTTTCTTTCT
>SJYC01143406.1:0-31848 GCA_006408675.1 Madoqua kirkii
GTCAGCTAAGCGGCCAGTAAGTCCTTCGTATAACCTGATGTTTTAGTACATTTGTGTAGTGAAAGACTCATTTTAAAGTGAGAGAGTAGGCTGCAAAGATTACACACCCAGAGCAGGAGAGCATTGAAAATACGGGGAAGAGGAAGTGACTGATGGAACAAGGAGCCAGACGGGAGCTCAGGAGGAGAGACAGGCCCTGGGGAGAAAGAAGGTGATGATTATTAGCTAGGCCGCACTGGGGCACCAGCGAGGTGCAGGCCACACCTGTGCTCTTAGGCCAGCCGGGCAGGGATACTTGGAGGAAAGTGGAGACGTAAGTGCAGGGTTGAAGTAGGTTCCATTTTTGTTCCTTATATATAACATAAAAATTCCCTGTATTTAAAAATCATTTGCTTGGGGACTTCCCTGGCAATCCAGTGGTTAAGACTGCATGCTGCCAGTGTGGGCTGGGGGTTGGGGTCATAGGTTCAATCCCTGACCAGGGAACTAAGATTCTGTGTGCTGCATTGTATGGCCCCAAATTTAAAATGGAAAGAAAATACTGTCACTAAAAGAAAAAGTCATTTTTCCTTAAATACCTTGTTGCTAAGTTGGATATACTGGAGATGCTTATTTTACAGTTCCAGTCCGCTGCACTGCTCTGCAAAGAAACCTTTGAGAATAGAGAATTTTGGGGTATGGTTTAAAAAAGAGGTGAAGTGGAACCTAATCTTAGAGAGTAAGAGTAGATTGGAGAGGTCATGTTATAAAAGTCTGACCCCGTAAAACCTTGTAAGCGATAGGAATTTAAGTTTGCATTACTTTGGCAGTAGGCAACTAGCATAGTGTAGAATTAAAAAGTCTGTAGGTAATGATTCTATTTATTGTAATTTCTCCCAAAAAGCTATGTAGTGGACTCAGAATCAGAGCTAAGAGGAATCTTAGAGATGATGAAGTTCAGTTCTTAGAAGTGCTTTTGTGTCTTCAAGGTTATTGCTTGGCCTAATTAGTATTTTATTAATATCTGAGGTAGATTTTTAAGCCAGTGCCACCATTTTCTTTATTAATATATCTATTACAGGAAGAAAAATTCACAGGCCTCCAAAGTTTTTATTACATCTGACCTATGTGGGCAGAAGTTCTTGTGCTATTTAGTAGAGTCTGAGCTCCAGTTACGGTAAGTATTTCTCATTTAATCAGCATAAATAAATTTGTGTTTAGTGCTGACTCTTTATGACTCTCTGGACTGTTGCCCACTAGGCTACTCTGTCCATGGAATTCTCCAGTTAACAATACTGAAGTGGGTTGCCATTTCCTTCTCCAGGGAATCTTCCTGACCCAGGGATTGAACCTGTGCTTCTCTCTCTGGGGCTGTTCTTTCTTTTCTTTCTTCTCTCTCTCTCTCTCTCTCTCTCTTTTTTTTTTTTTTGCATAATAACTTTATTGAAATACTTTATATACCATAAAATTAACATGTTTTAAATGTATAATTAAATGATTTTTAGTAAATTTATAATTGTGCAACATCACCACAAGCCAGTTTTAAAACCTCCTCTATCACTTTTGAGAGATCTTTTGTGGTTGACTTTAGTCACTCTGTTCCCATTCCTAGCCTCAGACCAGCAGAATATAGGCTTTCTGCCCCTGCAAGTTTGCCTTTTCTGGATATTTTATATACATAGAATCATACAGTAGGTAGTCTTTTGTGTCTGCTACCTTCTTTCACTTGTTTTTTAGGATCCACCACGTTGTAACGTGTGTAAACATTTCATTCCTCTTTCTGTGTAGTACCACATTTTGTTCATTGGTTGGTGGACATTTGGTTTGTTTCTACTCTTGACCATTGTGAGTTATGGCACTGTGATCATTGGAGCCAAAATCTTTGTGTGGACATATGTGATTCATGTACATAGATAGGTAGATAGCTAGGAGTGGATCAAGTGATAAATTCATTGTCAGCTTTTTTTTTGGCAGAGGGGTCCTCTGAGGCATTTTATTTGTATGTATTACATCCCTAGAGAAAAAATCCAAGGATTTTCCCTCCTGTGGGTTTTTGTTGCTTCCTCATGGTCCATAATTCCAGCTGAGGTTGTCAGTACAACGAAACCAAACTGACGGGATGGGAGCAGGTTATTCGGCCATTTTTCTAGATCTTTGAGTTGTACATCAAATCTGGGGCTGATCACTCCACACTTACTTAGCCTGTCTATGAGGTTCACAGCAATTTTCCCTGTGTGTCGGGGTCTACCCCTGGTGGATCTAGGGAATTGGAAGCAGGGACGGCGTTGGTGAGGAAAAAATTATGTATTAATATAGGATTAGATTAGGAAGAAATAGTGTAGTAGGAAAATTAAGTGGAGAAAGGAGGCTGAATAACTTGGTTTACGTGGAAAACCAATAAAGTTTTAGACAAGGAACTTGCACCATCTATTTTGGGCCACAGGCGTTCGTTTGAATATGGCGTTCATTTGAATATGGCGTTCATTTGAATATGGCGTTCATTTGAATATTGGAGAGTGCCCCGCCTTGGGCTGTCTCTCTTACGGATCTTAGAAGCCAGGACAAGTAAGTAGACTTGGTGAGCCTCCATGTCCCAGATGGGAATTCAGCCTGAAAGTAAAGAGGAGACACCGGGAAACCAGTCCAGCGACTGGCTCCGGCCCCTATTGTCTAGAAAGGCCTTTTATACCTTTTAGATTGTACACATAGATCAATGGGTAATACAAAAATATGCAGTGTTAGCAGCCCAGACTCTTATCAAAATCAGGCTTTTCTCTCTGTATATCTAGTTGCATACACAAGTCTTAGGTAATTTACATCATCTTCTGGCCAAAAAGGGCCAGTTAACATTTTACAGCCTTTTTTTTGATAAGGGTCTGTTAACTAGAAGACTTATTTGTTTTGATCTTCCCAAAGTCTGGTGCCACTCTGAGAAAGCACTAAATAAAGTTACATTTTTGTATAGCAAAGATACAGCAACTTATAACAAGTAAAAGGAGTACAGTGATTTACAACAAAAGAAAAGTAATTAACTCAAAAGTCTAGTGTTGCTAACATCAAAACTATTATATATCTTTTTCCATATCCTGTTTACATTGATTAACATCCTCCCAGTTGCCTAAAAGATAAAGAATATGGAGGCCTGGCAGCAGTCATTGAGTCAACAGTGAAAACCCTCTACCAATATAATTTTTAACTCTTTAGAAAAGGCTCTGTGTCTTTAAGATGCTTTTAAGCTTTGTGCCTCTCGCGGTTGGGGGCCTGCAAGCAGTTCACAAGCTTGGGGGCCTGCAAGCAATTCACAAGCTGTAAGAGGTCTGGGGGAACCTGTTAGGCAAGCCAGAGAGCTACCAGAGGGGTTTAACTGAAACATTCCTTTCAAATGCAGAAGACTAAAGCCCTGATTTGACTTTTTCCAGAGAATATCTGAAGAGTAGAGTACAAAAGCCTGCAGATTTTTGGGTTTTGGGGTACATGTTTAGGAAATTTCAGGGGCAACCTCTGAAGCTTGATTACGTCCTTGGATTTTGTCAGGCTTCTTTCCTCATGACCTTGTCACGGGCGGGATTCCTTGCGCTGGCTCCTGGCACCTGTGATCATCAGTGATTTCAAGTTCGCCAATGTAACCATGCTTCAGCATCACAATTAGAAAGCTGATGATGACTTTGGAGCACAGCCTAATAGCATTTGCCACTTTCCAGCATTGTTGATACTCTTGAGAGCGTCAGCCAGGATATTCATGTACACCGTTCTGGCAGCACAGAAAGATGCTGGAAAGAGGACTCATTGACAGCTTTTAAAGAAATTGCTAAATTTGTTTTCCAACTAAACTCTGCCATTTTACATTCTTCTCAGCAGTTTTTGAGTGTTCCAATTTTTCACCTTTCACAACATTTGACATTGTTATTTTCTTTGATTGTAGCCATTCTGGTGTGTTTGAAGTGGTTTTAATTTGCATTTCCCTGATGACTTACGATGTTGAGCATCTTCTCATGTGCTTATTAGCTATTTATCTTCTTAGGTGAAATATGTATTCATATATTTGCCAATGATTGACCCTTTAATTTTGAAATTATTACAGATCATATAAAGTTGTAATGTAGTACTTGTCCCCCCAGAAGTAACATCTTACATAACTACAGTGCATTACCAAAGCAAGGAGATTGACATCAGTACAGTCCACAGACCTTTTTCAAACCATCAGGTTTACATGTACTTATTTGTGCACGTGCGTGCGTGTGTGTGATTCAGTGAATTTTCTCACGTATTGCTGTGTGTAGATAGCACAATCCAAATTCTGAACTTCGTTAAGACCTTGCAGATCTCTTTCATGCTAGCTACCCTTTAGAGTCATACACGCCACATTCTGGACTTCCCAGGGTGTGGGAAAAACCATCTTGCCACAGGAGATTGTGTGTGATTCAGTGAATTTTCTCACGTATTGCTGTGTGTAGATAGCACAATCCAAATTCTGAACTTCGTTAAGACCTTGCAGATCTCTTTCATGCTAGCTACCCTTTAGAGTCATACACGCCACATTCTGGACTTCCCAGGGTGTGGGAAAAAACCATCTTGCCACAGGAGATGCAAGAGACAGTTTCGATCCCTGGATCGGAAAGATCCCCTGAAGGAGAAAATCATAACTCACTCCAGTATTCTTGCCTGGAAAATCCCGTGGACAGAGGAGCCTGGCGGGCTACAGTCCATGGGGTGACAGAAGAGTTGGACATGACCAAGAGATTAAGCGTGCACGTCACACCCACCTCCCACTGTCCCCAATCCCTGGCAGCCACCAATCGGCCTTGTCTCTGTAATTTTGTCATTTGTCATTGAAGATGTTATATAAATGGAATCCAACAGTAAGGAACCTTCTGAAATGGGCATTTAACAGTCAGCCTGATACCCTTGAATTAAGTATAAGAACAGGTTTGTTGCATGTATCAATACTGAATTTGTTTTTTAATTTGAATATTCAGATGTGTAAAGTTTCAAGAGAGTAATGATAAAACACAGCTCATCTTCGGCTCTGTCACCAACATCCAGGCAAAGGATGCAGCACCAGTGGAGGTAAATACAGGCATATTTCTTGAGAAGTTGAAAATCTTTGTACTTTATAATTTGCACAATTGGAAAAAAATTTTTTTTGCTTTTTTTTTTTTTTCAAGAAGATAGACACTATGCTGGTTCTGGAAAGCAGTGGAAACCTGGTGCTGTATACAGGGGTGGTGCGGGTAAGTAACACACAGCACCCCATGCTGTTAGTAGGACTGCTTCTTTAATTATTATTTTTTAGTGTTAGTTTGATATTTAAAATTTGTTACCTCGTGACTGTGGAATTTGGCAGAAGGTTTCTGTAATAATTGAAAATGAACCCTTTGGCTTAGGTTGAACCTTATTTGGAGTACTTCCCTGGTGGTGATAAAGAACCAGCCTGCCAGTGCAGGAGATGCAGGTTTGATCCCTAGGTCGGGAAGATCCCCAGAGAAGGAAATGGCAGCCCACCCCAGTATTCTTGCCTGGGAAATCCCATGAACAGAGGGTCCTGGTGGGCTTTAGTCCATGGGGTTGCAAAGGAGTTGGACATGACAGCGATTAAGCAACAGCAACTTGGAGGTCTAGGTCTCATGGTCATTAGATAGATTGGCATTATGAACACACTGCAGTTGGGGAAGCTTCAGTGAATGTAGATACATTATTTTTTAATAAAAGGAGAAAAGGTTAACTGAAGTTTTATAAAGTGTAGTTTTAAAATTAACGTATGGTCAGGTTTGTTAACTCTCAGAGTTTTAGTAAAGTTCAGTTCAGTTCAATCGCTCAGTCGTGTCTGACTCTGTCCCCATGAATCGCAGCACACCAGGCCTCCCTGTCCATCACCAACTCCCGGAGTTCACTCAGACTCATGTCCATCGAGTCCGTGATGCCATCCAGCCATCTCCTCCTTGGTCGTCCCCTTCTCCTCCTGCCCCCAGTCCCTCCCAGCATCAGAGTCTTTTCCAATGAGTCAACTCTTTGCATGAGGTGGCCAAAGTATTGGAGTTTCAGCTTTAGCATCAGTCCTTCCAATGAACACCAGGACTGATCTCCTTTAGAATGGACTGGTTGGATCTCCTTGCAGTCCAAGGGACTCTCAAGAGTCTTCTCCAACACCACAGTTCAAAAGCATCAATTCTTGAGTGCTCAACCTTCTTCACAGTCCAACTCTCACATCTGTACATGACCACAGGAAAAACCATAGCCTTGACTAGATGGGCCTTAGTCGGCAAAGTAATGTCTCTGCTTTTGAATATGATATCTAAGTTGGTCATAACTTTTCTTCCAAGGATTAAGCATCTTTTAATTTCAGAGCTGCAGTCACCATCTGCAGTGATTTTGGAGCCCCCCAAAATAAAGTCTGACACTATTTCCACTGTTTTCCCATCTATTTCTCATGAAGTGATGGGACCAGATACCATGATCTTCGTTTTCTGAATGTTGAGCTTTAAGCCAATTTTTTTACTTTCCTCTTTCACTTTCATCAAGAGGCTTTTTAGTTTCTCTTCACTTTTTGCCATAAGGGTGGTATCATCTGTATATCTGAGGTTATTGATATATGTTAAATGTATACTATGTAGTATGTTGGCTGTCTCTTTTTAAACAGTTGTGAAATTTACATACAGAACAATGTAAATTTTACACGTGTAAAGTATGAAATTTAAATATACACAATTTGAAGAATAACAAAGTGAACATTCATATGGCCTCTACCCAGGTTAGGAAATAGAATGTTGCCCATAGTTTTACAGTCTCCTGGTATTCTCTCTCCTGTCATCCTCATCCCCCAGAAGTAAACGGTGTCTTTTCTTGCCATAAATCAGTCCCTGGTTTTTTGTTCCTACTTTTTGCAATTATATCACTAAAGAAAAGAATAAGTTGTTTCTTTGTATATGAATTTTCATATAAATGAAAAATACCATATACTCTTCTCTGACTTGACTATTTTGCTCAATATTATATTGTTGAGTATTTTTAGATATATTTTTGTAGACACAAAGCTGTTGTTGACTCACTGTTACAGTTTTCCGTTATTTGATTACACCAGAACTTTACAAGCCAAGAGGATTGTTTTGTTGTTTCTGCTGTTTCTTCTGATAAACAATGCTTAAAAGGGTTTTTAAAAAACATGTATCTCCTAGTCTTTAGAATATATGCATATTCAACTTAGCCTGGTAGTGCCATATTGTTTTCCAAAGTGTAGATTGTATCAGGTTTGCAAGGTTGTACTCCTTGCCTCCAGCAGTGTGTGAATTCTCAAAGCTTCTTTAGTGTTAGTGCTAAGTTGCTTCAGTCATGTCAGACTCTTTGCGATCCTATGGAGCACAGCTTGCCAGGCTCCTCTGTACATGAGATTCTCCAGACAAGAATACTGGAGTTGCCATTTCCTTCTCTGGGGATCTTCCTGACCCAGGCATGGAACCTGCATCTCTTATATCTCTTGCATTGGCAGGTGGGTTCTTTACCACTAGCTTCCCACCTGGGAAGCCCCAGTCTTCATACATTATTGCTAATCCAAAGTACTATTTTTTTTCCCTCCAAATCAGTGCCTCATTAGAGCCAGGTGAGAATGGAGGTCCAGCCTCCCACCTGGCCTTTGTGTACAGGCTGTAGTATTTTTTCTCAGTGTTTGTCTGGGGTGATTGATTATTATCTAAAAGTTTTCTAGCTTGTTAAATTACTTCTTTCCTGATTGGGTCTTTTTTTGAGGGTCTGCTTCCACGATGAAATCGTGGTGTGCTTGAACTTCCACCCTACCTCGAGGCCACTTTGAGAACTAAATGGTTTTTAGTTCTCAAATGTTTTACTGTAGGGGTCACTGAGAGGCCTGCCCAGGATTTCATACACATATTTAGAAAGTCCTTTTCTCTATTTCCTTCTTCCCCATCCCTCCGTTCACCCCCTGCTGTTGCTGCTGCCAAGTCACTTCAGTTGTGTTCGACTCTGTGCGACCCCATAGATGGCAGCCCACCAGGCTCCCCTGTCCCTGGGATTCTCCAGGCAAGAATACTGGAGTGGGTTGCTGTTTCCTTCTCCAATGCACAAAAATGAAAAGTGAAAGTGAAGTCACCCCTCATTCCCTACTGCCTAGTTATTACAGGGTGGGGATGGAATGGAGTGCTCCACCCACAGTCTGTGGAAGAAGGGTGGGAAGAGGGAGGCCACCTTATTCTTACAAGAGTGAGGATGAGAGCCAGGCTCCTCCCCCTTGACAGTTCCTGCGCTGTGGGGAGGTGGGAGGGGCATATGCTGGCATGAGAGCAGGGCTTCGTCTGCAATCTGTGCAGCTGCAGAGCCATTGATGGGGAGGCCATGCTGCCTGGTTACTGCAGAGTAGGGGCTCAGAGAGGGTAGGCCTGGCCTCCTAGCTTTGTGCCGGGGCAGGGCGCCACCTCGTCCGATAGGTGGGATGGCGGATCCCCGCCCCTTGTCTCCATCCGCAGGTCTGGATGGGGCAGGCATCAGGGCTGTGGCTTGTTTTGTGTATTTGACTGAAGTGGGACAGATGTGGCGAACGTGGTTGTTCCCTGCTTGGCCACTCTTCCTGACCAAGTTTTGGCAAAAAGAGCAGGGCATTCGTGGGCTGTCTTTTGTTCTGTGCCTGAGAGCATTGCTGGGTTGCAGGCCCCTCAAGAGTGCAAGACCTGGTTATGTCGCTCAGTCGTGTCTGACTCTGTGCGACCCCATGGACTGTAGCCCACCAGGCTCCCCTGTCCCTGGGATTCTCCGGGCAAGAGTACTGGAGTGGGTTGCCATTTCCTTCTCAGGAGATCTTCCCAACCCAGGGATGGAACCCGGTCTCCCACATTGCAGCCAGACACTTTACCATCTGAGCCACCAGGGAAGTTCAAGTAGAGAGGCAGAGAAACAGAAACAGAAAGGGAGGGGGTTCATGTTTCATTCCTGGTTCCCAGGCCCCCAGCCTGTCCGTGTTCCTCACCTTCTGCAGCTCTTGGCTAGTTGTATCATACATTCATGCAGATTCTGTTGTGGTGGTGGTAGTTAGTGGGAGTAATAGCGTAGAATGTGCTTATTCCATATTTTTATGATCTGGAGGAGTGGTTGCTGATGTTGTTGTTTTTTTTTAAAAAAAAAAAACCTCTATATACTAGTTCTGTCATTTTTATTTTTTAATCCTAAGGATTTTATTTGGACAAGTTACATAATTTTATCAGTTTTCAGGTAGTATATTCAGATAGTATATTTATGTATATATACATAAATATGTATATTGTTAAAATTCCACTTTAGTTCTGAATATCCCTTTAGTCTTATCAAGAGTTTTCAGGAGGTTGGGAGAGAGTTCAAGAGAGGGGGACATTTGTATCTTTATGGCTGATTCACATTGTATGGCAGAACAAACACAACAGTGTAAAGCCGTTAGCCACCAGTTAAAAATAAAAACAATAAAAAAAAGTTTTTAGACTGTGTGGATGTGAACTTCTGTGTTGTTTTCCTGAAAACCCTATGGATAGTTAAAAGAAAGAGTGATTAGCATGATTGTTGACTCTTTTAAGGTCAGTGAGGAGTTTATGTCAGGCTTTCCGAGGAAGAAGTGTTTGAGAGTTTCTGATGGACTGCAAGCTGGAGAGCACAGTTTGGACTAGGTTGGGTTTAATTTCCTGAGTGTCACTTCAGCTTAATTTCTTTTGGCCCCAAGACATAAATGACACTTATTTCTCTCTGCCAGGAGACTTAATAAGACTGATGCTTATAACCTCTGAAAGCTTAATGTGCCTGCTGCCTTTACCTCCAATAAGGTGGAAGAGTATGTGACATACTTGAATTTTGTTTAATGTCTTAACTGTATTAACATTCCCCCTGTTTCCTACCTTCAAAAAGTTCTTAGTAATGAAAAGAAGGAATCAGACGAAGAGAATTTATGTCAAGATGTTTGTAGTTGGATGGTGGAATTTGATATGTTACTGAAATTTTAATTCTCCCTGTTTTTTAGTTGTGTGTGGTAAGCATAAACTTTGAAATAACAAAAGAAATACATGCTTACATGCCTTAATGTTTCATTGAAGAACATGATACATGAAAGCTATATTTTTTCCCCACATTTTAAAATTTTTTCAGGTGGGGAAGGTTTTTATTCCTGGGCTGCCAGCTCCCTCCCTGACGATGTCCCACACGATGCCTCGGCCCAGCACCCCACTTGACGGTGTTACTACTACTAACCCTCTGAGTAAGCTGCTTGGATCCCTGGATGAGGTGAGAAGGGGAGTAGGTTTTTGTAAAAAATTGATAGTTTTAGAGAAGTTGGGTCAAATATTAGCTCTTTCCATGGTTTGTTTTTAAAACAGTAAAATTGGTTGTTTAGCTAATGCTTGTAGAATTTGAATATTTTCAAACACAAATGATTCAGTAAACGTACAGTGACTTCCCATGTGATGTGTGAGGTGCTTTTTTGAGGATGCTACAGTGAATATAGAGATGCATTCTTTTTCATCTAGGGGTCTCACAATTGACTTGTGTGAATCAGATGTACTGTCTGTTTTAAGAAACCATAATTCAATGCTCTCTTTGGCAGCAATATACTAAAATTGAAATGATACAGAGAAGATTAACATGGGCCCTGCTCAAAGATAACACACAAATTTGTGAAATGTCCCATATTTTTAAAAGATAACTAATGAGAACCTACTGTGTAGCACAGGGAACTCTGAGAGATGTGTCTGACTTGGTTTGGACCTGGAGGACAAATAAGAGTATTTGCAGGTGGAAGGGGGCATTTGGGTAAAGAGGAATCCCGTGGGTGTGGGTGTGGAGGCAGGTCAGTGCAGAACACTGCTAACGTATAACTGTACCTCCACCTCTTGGCATACAAGTTAAGACTCAACAAGTCTGAGAAATGAATGAATGCTTTTAAAAATCCATGTGGTCTGTTGGGTGAGGCAGGGCAAGGGGTGGGATATTCTAGTATTATCTATGTACTAGATACTTTTCCAAGCATTGTATGTGTATTAACTCATTTAGTCCCTTAAAACAGCTTTATTAGGAAAATATTAATTCTTGTTTTACAAATGTGTACATGGAGACACAGGAGGTTATTTATCTAAAAACATCAGCTCATACGTGGTAGAGCTAGGACTTATACTCTACCTGACGTGCTCTTAAAGAGGAAAGGATAAGAAGCTTTTTCATTCTGAATGTAGTCACTAGGACATTGTTGGTTTTAGAGGATGCAGTTAAGAATGTTAGGATTTGTGTTTCAGATGGGTTTATCTTCGGGTTAAAGATAGACCAAGTGGTATTAGATCCCAAGTGGTATTAAACTGTGGGGCCACTTTTGATGCCTTTCTCTCTTGATCTTGGCCCCTCAAGTTCAGGTTATCTCCACAACTCTCCAGTGCCATCGATCAGATGTCCTGTTTTTATTGACTTTTCATAGTTGCTCTTGGTGGGGACCTTGGTACACGCTACTTAGTCATACTTATAACAGGATGGTGTAAAATCATTATGTACAACTGTTAGACCACATGCAAAACAGACATGTAATTTCTTTATCCTAATTTCTCAAAAATGCTTCATGTGTTATATTTATGACCCTAAACAGGTTCTGGTGTCCCCAGTTCCAGAACTGAGGGATTCTTCAAAGCTTCATGATTCTCTCTATACTGAGGATTGTACTTTCCAACAGCTCGGGACTTACATACATTCTATAAGAGACCCTGTCCATAACAGGGTAACGCTAGTAAGTGTGCACATTTTATTTTTAAAAGGCAGCATAGCTTTCCAGGAATTATGGCTGTCATGTAAAGTTTGTCAGAATGCAGAGTTTTGTCTGAAAAGTGGAAACGAATATTTCATGTGATTTTTTAAAAAAGCACTTGTAATACATTATTTTTTTGCCCTATTTTTCTTTAAAGTTGTTTCGTCCAGCTTTTTTCTAAAGTTTATATTATTAAAAAGTGTATTGGAAACAAAGCTTGTTCATTCAGTTGAATTTTAATATAGACATAATTTTTTTGTTGTTGTTAAAAGTGAGGCTTTTGTTGATGGTGACTCTTAGTGTCTATATGAAAATTAGGCACTTTGTTTAAAGATAAGAGTTTTTGTTAATGTCTTATAAATAAGCAACATTTATGTGTCTGAAATTTCAAAGTATTCAGTTCTGTTTGAATAAATACTTATTTTTCATATATTTTATTGCATTTTTATTTGACAAACAGTCTTATTAAGCATCAGCTATTTTTTAGACATCCAGAGATTTAGAATAAACAAATTCTATTCACTTGCCCTTATTTGTTTCCATATTCTCCCTAGGAACTGAGTAATGGCTCCATGGTGAGGATCACTATTCCTGAAATTGCCACCTCTGAATTAGGTATGGTTGAGGATCAAACCTCCCATTCATGTGTTCTTAGTTTGATTTAAAAGATTTGGAGTGATTGCTGATGTACGTTAATAATTGGGGCTTTAAATGTTTCGCTGTTTTGGAGCCACGGGATGGGCCTTCTTCCTGCGCTGAGAAGCTGTGACGCGCTGCTGAGCGCTGTGTGTTCCATCCGTGTGTGCACCAAGGCTGGGGCCCGGGAGCGCCAGCTGGTTCCACCTTTGTGAGCTTTCTCAGGAGGAGGAAGCCATGCAGTGAGATTGCAACATGTGGACACGCCTCTTGCGAGAAAGTCTGAGAAACAAGCCCAAGCAATTAAAACAGTTTTTGGCATATTTGTTGGTTTTTAATCCAAAAATCATCTCTCAATTCTTAAGAATAATTGAGAAATTAACATAATTGCCTTTGAGGAAAACTTAACACTCAGAAGTATTTTGATGAAATCAGAGTCTGCTTGAATTAGTATTGAAATGCAATTTGGAAAGTACTAGGTGGAGAATATTTCTGAACTTTAAATACTAAAGAAAACCATGTAATCAAAAAGATTTAAGTTAAGAAAACAATGCTTGTGTGATATAAGAAAATTCAGTATCTCTGTTAGTTTCAAAATCCAACTTCTAGTGCAGAATGTTGGCAGATTTTGTGATCTCTGGAATTTACCAAATGGGCTGGAGAGCCTTTCTTATTTTAGGAAGTACTCTTCATCAGTGTAGTAGATGATATTCTTAGTTGGTATGGAGCTGCCTTGCTTTTCTAATGGTTATTTAGCCAGTATCTTAAGAAAAACAAGCCTAACCAAAATATATAAAAACAATTAATGGATTAGTTAAAATAAATAAAAACAAAGTAAAATCTTACTCTTGCAGGAGCAAATAGAAGTCACATAGTTTGTGCACAGAAGGTTTTGTACTTGATAAAACTTTCCTCAGCACCTCAGCCGGTATCTGGTTTACACTGATTTTGGATTCAGCCATGACAGACTTGGTTATCTGGTATTCTGACATTGGTTTCATTTGATTCCAGCCTTGGTTGTGTGTGCACACACATAGCAAATTGGTGAGAAAAAGCATATACTGCTAAGGATGGGCCCTGGTAACAGTGGATTTGGGAAGGGAAGGAAAAAGTCCTCTAAAGAGATTATGTGGGTATACAAAAACATTGCAGGTCGGGGCCATTTCTTGCCAAAAGCAGACCTAGGCCTCTTCATAGGGATAGCCATTGCTCCCCTGAGGGAGTTGCTGTGTGACAGTGTAGCGGCGCTGTGACTGATTGTCATGCTAATGGCATCAAGCCATTAAGAAAGATGTAGATAACACGGTATTGACTGATCTGTTGAAGACAGAGAGCATGTAAAACACCATAGAAACAGGGCTATCAGAAATAATGAAAAGTTATAAAGCTTTGGTTAACCAGAATGTTTAATCATTTACAGCCAGCATATTTTAAAGCTAGGTGAATGTTTTTATTTGAGGAGGTATGTATTGATTATTTACTGAAGTATTGAAACAATATTTTATATGAATTTATTAATGTATAAATTGTGTTTTTGTTAGAATGATTTTTAATTCATTGCCCAAACTAGGACATTTTTGAGAGCAAAAATGGGAAGCTGTTAATAACTGTTGGGGCCACAGACGTCAGTCAGTTCTGTCTTAGGTAACCTGGGCTATGTGGTTATTCTATTTCTGACCCAAAATTGATGATGAAAACACTGCTCTGAGACCTCTCACAAGCCCTGTTAAATTCAGAGTGAGAGGACTGGCTAGGTCAGGCTTGGGTCCCACCAGCTCTTCAAGGCAGTTCCCTTTTCATAGTGCTTGACCTTTCTATAGCAGTGATTTAAAGACCTTAGTAAAAGGGGGAAAGAAATGCATGCCTGGGAAGCATACTAAAATTAATCTTTGCTTTCAATAGTACAAACTTGTTTGCAAGCAATTAAGTTCATTCTGCCGAAGGAAATAGCGGTTCAGATGCTCGTCAAGTGGTACAGTGTCCACAGTGCCCCAGGAGGGCCCAGTGATCACTCAGAGTGGAACTTATTTGTGACCTGTCTCATGAACATGATGGGTTATAACACAGATCGCTTAGCATGGACAAGAAATGTGAGTACATATGATCATTTTTCCTCCTGAGATACACCGTTATCAGTGTAATGTTTGCATAATTGATAATACAACTCATCAGAATGGAGTAATGCTAAGGCTTATTGTATCTATACATTGTAAGTCAAATATTAATTTAATGATAATGTTTTCTTTGTAATTAGAAGCATGTTTTTATAACGTAGACCACTTTGACTTTTATTTCTCATTTCATCGTTGTAACATGGCTGCAAGTTATGCTTAGATTAGTAGGAGTCTTGATTTTACTGATGAAGAAACTGAGTCACAAGTAGATCACAGACTAGAGATTTGCTCAAAATTCGGCCTACAGTGTATCTTCTGACTCATGGCTTAATGTTCTTCTCTTGAGGCCCAGATTCTCTTTTTCCACGTTGCTTGGTCTGTGAGGAAGGTTTAATTTTGAAGGAGATTTAAAGTATTTGAGCCTAAATATCTAGTCTGTCAGTGATACAAACCAAGCTCCTTGTCTCCCTCCCGGGAAACTTTGTTACGGGTCCTTCATAGGTTATTGACAAATCAGCAGGGTAGGGTGTTCAGTCTTGGTGTTTTCGTTTTGCTTCCGGAGATCTTTCCCAGGACAGCCTTGCCTAGTTCACTCTGAAGAAGTCACTCTAGATCACACTTACCTTTCTCTAGGTAACTCAGCTATACCTGTCAATACATTTGGGTTTCATACCAGCAAATCCATTTAAAAAATCATTGTTTTTCTTCATTATAAAAGTATACACGCTTACTGAGGAAATTTTGGAAAATGGAGAGATTAAAAAGAAAATAATACTAAGAGATAATCACTGTAAACATTTTCATTGTTGCTTCTCATAAACATCATATCAATGAAAATATCCCATATTAAAAGTTCTTCAACCTCCCTCCCCCCCATTATTGTTCTCATAATAGGGTACCATCTGGCTTTGTCATAATTGTGAAAAAGTAAAAGTATTAGTCCCTTGCTTGTGTCCAGCTCTTTGTCACCCCACGGGCTATAGCCCACCAGGCTTCTCTATCCATGGGATTCTCCAGGCAAGAATACTGATGTGGGTTGCCATACCCTTCTCCAGGGGATCTTCCCAACCCAGGGATCGAACCAAGGTCTCCCATATTGCAGGCAGATTCTTTACTATCTGAACTACCAGGGAAGCCCCAGTACCTAATAATTGAACATTGCGGAGTTAGTTTTTTTTCTTATGAGTAATTTGAGTAACATTCTTCTGTATACAAATCTTTAGATCTCTAGTCAGTTCTCAAGAATTGAACCTTAAAAGAAGAATTACTGGTTCAAATAATGTTCAGAAAGGACTGTCTGTCCAATCAGCATTCTCACCAGTGTCATTTAAAAGTGCCTGCTTCACCAACCAGATTATTGTTGGTGTGCTGAACCTTTGCCAACTCAGAGAATTTTTATTATTTCTGTATAGGTAAATGGGGATGGGTTTTCCAGTTTTTTGTTTTTTTTTTTAACCTCTGATTCATCCCTGCCTCGCTCGCATTGTCTCCATGACACTGGTTTCCATTGTTTGTCCTGAACAAGGACAAACGTGTCCAAGCGTGTTCCTACCTCAGGGTCTTCACACTTGCTCTTCCCTCTGGAGAAAATGCAGGCTTGCCAGATGGCTCAGTGGTAAGGAATCTTCCTGCCAGTGCAGGAAACGCAGCTTTGATCCCTGGATTGGGAAGATCCCCTGGAGAAGGAAATGGCAACCCACTCCAGGATTCTTGTCTGGGAAATCCCATGGACAGAGGAGCCTGGTGGGCTACAGCCCGTGGTGTCGCAAAGAGTCAGACCCGACTGAGCACATGCACGCACACTGGAGAAAATGCCTTCATCGGGCAAGACAAGCTGAGGCCTCGGCCAGGCGTCACCGCAGTGCAGCCTGTCCTGTGTCTTCTGTGTAGAATTGGACTTGTCCCTTGTCTCCCACTTACTATACTCTTTACCTGTTTTATTTTTCTCTTAGCATTCATTAAATATACTATGCTGTATATTTTACTTATTTTGTGTGTCTCTGCTCCCATTAGGAAGGTAAATAGCAGTGCCTGGCAAGGATGGATGCTTAGCGAACATGTGCTGAATGAAAGCCCTTGTCCACCTAAATGAAGTGTTGTTTTTAAGAGTTTATATGTGTTGTATCATATGAAAGAACTGCCTTCTGCAGTGTCTTTGGGAAAAGTTTTACTGGGAAAATAGACAGTTTTCTTATCCAAACAATTGCATGGATGCTACTTCAGTCCAGATGTTTCCATTCTTTATTAAATATGAAAGAGTTGAGCCTTACAGAAACTGATTATTTCTGCCTATGAATAAGTCTGCTTCAGCTTCTTGTAGTTTCTGTGTGTTGCTGCTTCTGTGTTCTGCAGGACTTGAATCTACATCACTGTGCCTCGTTCTCTCGCAGAGGGCCAGAGCCCCCTCATGGTTCCTATTGTGGAGAGGACCGAGCACAGAAGAATCTGACTCTTTGACTAATTTGTTGCGTGGTAGCCCTAAGAGAAGGAACAAGGAAATGAGCCCTGAGACTGAGTTGCTTTGACATTTATTTGGATGACTGCATAGTTAAACCTTGTCTTGGTTGTCCTTACAATGAAAGCTCAGGATGAAATGGTCCTCAGTGGCAAATGGTTTTTATTTTGTTTTGTCCAGATATATCCTCTTTGTTGTCAGTTAAGTAATAGGGTGGAGATAGAGAGTACAGAATTTCTGCCAATGACCAGCTATGTGACTCTGAAATTTCTTTGGGCCTTCCTGAATTTACTGATGTTAAATGACAGCTCTGGGCCAGATGATGTTTCTTTTTGGTTCACAGGTTCTGTGAGTGGTTGCATCTGAGATTAACTATTCTGTCCTTTGGGATACTCTTATTTTCATTAGATATTGAGTCCCTGCTGTGGGCATGAAGCCAGGCTTTTCAGATAAGCATTAGGCAAGACAAGATAGTTCCTCCCATTGAATTGACTGTCCCAGGAGAAGGCAGATAAATGAATATTTTATAGTCAGATTATGATAGATCAAGGTCAGAGATCCACAGGATTATATAATAGGGTTGACTAAGTGGTGTGTATTAAAATAATGAAAATAAAACATCCATACGCGTGACAAAAAGGTATCTGTATCAGTTTCCGCTATTCTTTCCTGTAACTCCAGGTCTTAATGAATTTGATATCCAAAACAGGGGTGTTCTTTGTGATTGTGGGATTTAGATTGTGTTTGTGTAATCATGCTGTGTTTGGTTAAAGTTTCAGGTAAAATCATTTCATTTCTTGCTTTGATTTTACTCTTGTCATTTTTGTTTTTTGATAATATTGTGTATAAGTTGGGCTCAGTTTTTGTGTGTTTAATACATTCTTTTAAAAAAATTCTTTGCCATTATGGTTTATCTCAGAATATTGAATATAGTTCCCTGTGTTATACAATAGAACCTTGCCATTTCGATATTCTAAATGTAATAGTTTGTGTCTACCAACCCCAAACTCCCAGTCCATGCCTCTCCCTCCTTTCTTGTCCCTTGGCAAGGATAAGGCTGTTCTCTCTGTGAATCTGCTTCTGTTTTGTAGGTAGGTTCATTTCTGTCATAGTTTAGACTCCACAATGAGTGATATCATACAGTGTTTCATCTTTCTCTCAGGCTATGTTTTATTTGAATACTTATTAAGAAAACCTCTTCTTTTGATCAGTTTTAAAAATTAACTTTATTCAGTTTTGTATTTAAATATTCAGTTTTAAATATTGCTGTTTATGTTTAGTTTTTATATATAAATTAACTTTCAGATGAATGAGGTTGATAAGTATGTAGGTTTCTATAGCATAGGAAAATAGACATTACCATTTATATGGTTATGATTGATGAACTGATGGTTCAGTGCCTGTGCAAAGCAGCAAAAGGGGCTAAGGTTATGCCAGGGGAAATTGAATTAGGCTGAACTTTTAGAAAACTGCTTTTATATAACTGTTAGGATAGGCTATTATAACAGAAAGCCGTTAAAAGATATAGTGGCATACACAACAGAAATATGTATCTTGTTCCTTAACAATGCTTAGCAGGTAAACATGCCAAATGGTTTAATTAGGGACCCAGGCTAATGGAGCATCTGTCCTCTTCAACCCGAGGCTTCAAAGATCACCTCAGAGTTGACACCACCCAGTCAGATGCAAGGGATAGAGCATGGGGGAGCATCATGGGAGGATTTCAGGAACCAGTCTGGCATTGGTGACATCTACTCATTCATAGGCACTGTCACAGGGCCACGGCTCACTGTGAGGGCCAGGATACAGTGGCCTGGCTGTGGGTCCATGAGAAAGAGGAGGACTCAGATTTTGGAGAGTAGCTACGCATCTCTGCTAGAGAATTGTTGGGCTGTCACTATAGACAGACTCTAAATATATGTCTCTAAATGTATATTTTCTTAGCTCTGATTTTGGCTAACATTGGGTTGATTCTTTGGGACTGGGTGTATTTTGGATATGACTAATGGTTCTTGTTCCACCAATGGAGTGAAGATCTATGTCATGAGAGAAGTGGGGAGGAAAGGAAGCTACTGTTTCAGAACCTATGAGCCCAGGCACCAGACTGGATGCTTTATATAGATGATTTCATTTACTCTCCACAATGACCCTAGAAGAAAGGTGTTCATATCATGTTTTTCCAGATGAGAAAATGAATTTTGATGTCATTCCTCAGTTCTGTAATTGGTTGAACTGATCGCTGAGTCCTTTAAGTTGATCTGTTGTAAGTGATGAATTCACATGTTTTTTGTCTTCTCTTTTGGGGTTATCTTCCAGTTTGACTTTGAAGGATCGCTTTCCCCAGTCATTGCACCCAAAAAGGCAAGGCCTTCTGAGACGGGATCTGATGATGTAAGCATTGTTTTTTCTTGCTGATACAGATTCGTTTGTGGATTCTGTACCAGTCCCCCATATTTGTGGTGTTCCTGTTGATTTGTGCATATTTCTGACAGCTTTTGCTTATTTTAATACTAAATGACAGTTATTTTGAAGGAAAGGGCCTGTCAAGTTTTCTGTGGTTGTTTATTTACTTTTGCCTTTAATGATCATCTTAAAACATACATAATGCTGTGTGATATAAATTTGAGTTTATAAATGTCTTACTGCCAACTCATCACCTTTAGTGACAGCATTTATTATGTAGTGTTTCTTTAGTTTAAATTCTCAAGCATATCAGATTCCATGGGTATATTCTTGTGTTTCAACACGTTCTTTTAAAATTGAGGTATAATTTGCATAAATGAAATGCTTACATATTAAATTTATTTGATCAGTTTTGACAAATAGACACTCATGTAATCCACACTACTCTTAAGGACAAAACATTTCCATGATTCTATACAGTTCTCTTGAGCCATTTTTAATAGAAGCATCCACTGATTTGATTTCTATCATATGTTAGTTTTGCCAACTCTAAAACTTAATATAAGTAAAATAATATAGTAGGTAGTCTTTGGTATAAAGTTTCCCTCATTCAGCATAATGCTTTTGAGATTCATTGATGTTGTTGCCGATATCAGTAGTTTGTACCTTGCTATTGAGACAGTAGTATGACTATACCATGGTGTGTATATTCATCTGTGGTTGTATATGTAGCCTATTGTCATTATTTGACTATTATGAAGAAAGCTGCTGCCCACATTCAGTAACTAGTCTTTGTGGACCTATATTTTCATTTCTCTTGGCTTAAATGAATACTAGCAGTACACTTGTTGGGTCATTGCTGGTCTCGAATTGATTGTACCATATTATTTTCTGACCAGCAGTATATGAGTTGGCCAGCATCTGCTGTCAGTCTTTTTCCTTTTAACCATTTGAGTGTGTACAAAGTGGTTTCTCTAAGTGGTTTTAATTTGCTTTTCCAAAATGACTCATCATGTTAGGCAGTATTTCATGTACTTATTAGCTACTTACATATCTTTTTGTGAAGTTTCTGTTCAGGTGTAAATTAGATTTTAAAAATATTCATTGATCTGAAGAAGTTCTTTATATATTTTAGATATGAGTTCTTTGTCATATGTGTGTTTGGGGAATATTTTCTCCCAATATGTGGCTTAACAGTATCTTTTGCTGAGAAAAGTTTTTTGTTTTGGTTGTCTGACTTATAAATTTTTCATTTTTATGATTGGTTCTATGTCTATTGCAAGAGTTTTAAGTTAGAATAATATACTGTATTAAGCCTGATAGAAACACCAATAAATTCCAAGTTCTGAAGAAACCATAGATTATCTCAACACAACACAACTGTACAAAATACAACCATAGACTGTCTCAACACAATACAATAAATCACAAGTAGAAAGTAGTTCAGTTCAGTCGCTCAGTTGTACCTGACTCTTTGCCAGGCCTCCCTGTCTGTCACCAACTCCTGGAGCTTACTCAGATTCATGTCCATTGAGTCGGTGATGCCATCCAACCGTCTCATCGTCTGTCATCCCCTTCTCCTGCCTTCAGTCTTTCTCAGCATCAGGGTCTTTTCAAATGAGTCAGTTCTTCGCATCAGGTGGCCAAAGTACTGGAGTTTCAGCTTCAGCATCAGTCCTTCCAATGAATATTCAGGACAGATTTCTTTTAAGATGGACTGGTTGGATCTCCTTGCAGTCCAAGGGACTCTCAAGAATCTTCATCAACGCCATAGTTCAGAAGCATCAATTCTTTGGCACTCAGCTTTCTTTATGGTCCAACTCTCACATCCATACATGACTACTGGAAAAACCATAACCTTGACTAGACGGACCTTTGTTGGCAAAGTAATGTCTCTGCTTTTTAATATGCTGTCTAGGTTGGTCATAACTTTTCTTTGAAGAAGTAAGCATCTCTTAATTTCATGGCTGCAGTCACCATCTGCAGTGATTTCGGAGCCCCCAAAATAAAGTATGTCATGATTTCCATTGTTTCCCCATCTATTTCCCCTGAAGTGATGGGACCAGATGCCGTAATCCTAAGTTTCTGAATGTTGATTTTGAAGCCACCTTTTTCACACTCCTCTTTCACTTCATCCAGAGGCTCTTTAGTTCTTCACTTTCAGCCATAAGGGTGGTGTCATCTGGATATTTGAGGTTATTGATATTTGTCCTGGCAATCTTGATTCCAGCTTGTGCTTCATCCAGCCCAGCATTTCGCATGATGTATTCTGCATGTAAGTTAAATAAGCAGGGTGACAGGATATAGCCTTGATGTACTCCTTTCCCTATTTGGGACCAGTCTGTTGTTCCAAGTCCAGTTCTAACTGTTGCTTCCTGACCTGCAAACAGATTTCTTGGAGGCAGGTTAGGTGGTCTGGTATTCCCATCTCTTTCATAATTTTCCACAGTTTGTTGTGATCCACACAGTCAAAGGCTTTGGCATAGTCAGTAAAGCAGAAGTAGATGTTTTCCTGGAACTCTCTTGCTTTTTCCATGATCCAGCAGATGTTGGCAATTTGATCTCTGGTTCCTCTGCCTTTTCTCAATCCGGCTTGAACATCAGGGAGTTCACGGTTCATATACTGTTGAAGCCTGGTTTGGAGAATTTTGAGCATTACTTTACTAGCATGTGAGATGAGTGCAATTGTGAGGTAGTTTGAGCATTATTTGGCGTTGCCTTTCTTTGGAATTGGAATGAAAACTGACCTTTTCTAGTCCCGTGGCCACTGCTGAGTGTTCCAAATGTGCTGGCATATTGAGTGTAGCACTTTCACAGCGTCATCTTTTAGGATTTGAAATAGCTCAACTGGAACTCCATCACCTCCACTAGCTTTATTTGTAGTGATGCTTCCCATGGCCCACTTGACTTCGCATTCCAGGATGTCTGGCTCTAGGTGAGTGACCATACCATCGTGATTATCTGAGTCATGAAGATCTTTTTTGCATTGTTCTTCTGTGTATTCTTGCCACCTCTTCTTAATATCTTCTGCTTCTTTAGGTTCATACCATTTCTGTCCATTATCAAGCCCATCTTTGCATGAAATGTTCCTTTGGTATCTCTCATTTTCTTGAAGAGATCTCCAGTCCTTACTGTTATATTGTTTTCCTCTCTTTCTTTGCATTGATCGCTGAGGAAGGCTTTCTTATCTCTCCTTGCTATTTTTTGGAACTTTGCATTCAAATGGGTATATCTTTCCTTTCTCCTTTGCTTTTTGCTTTTCTTCTTTTCTCAGTTATTTGTAAGGCCTCCTCAGACAACCATTTTGATTTTTTTGCATTTCTTTTTCTTGGGGATGGTCTTATTCCCTGTCTGCTGTACAGTGTCACTCTACAGACAGACATCACCAGGTGGTCAGTACTGAAGTCAGATTGATTATATTCTTTCCAGCCAAAGATGGAGAAAGTCCATGCAGTCAGCAGAAACAAGACCGGGAGCTGACTGTGGCTCAGATCATGAACTCCTTATTGCCAGATTCAGACTTAAATTGAAGAAAGTAGGGAAAATCACTAGACTATTCAGGTATGACCTAAATCAAATCCCTTACGATTATCTAGTGGAGGTGAGAAAGAGATTTAAGGGACTAGATCTGATAGAGTGCCTGATGAACTATGGACGGAGGTTCATGACACTGTACAGGAGATAGGGATCAAGACTGTCCCTAAGAAAAAGTAGAAACTAAAATAGACTCAACACTTGTAAAGTGTAACACAGTTCAAATATAAAATTCTGTTGATTATTAGGTATGTTACTAGCCTCAGCATCTTGTCAACATGGAAATACATGTCTGTCAGCTGGTTTCAAGTAGACCTCTCCTCTTACCCAAACCCACATCAGTGTAGTGGTCCCTACACCTGCCTGTCTACACTTCTAGGCTTTCATTTTCTTGTGGCCCATGAGATATTGCCTAAAATAATCTTAAATTTTTCTTTTTCAGTCTCTGCTTAAGCAGTAGAATTCTTCTACTAAAGTTCCTTCCTTAAAAGGGTATGATTCAAGTGATTTTTAAAGGTGGTTTGTCTTAATATTTATTGCTGGCACTTGGAAATTACTTAGCTGTTAGGTATTGGTTCTAATTTTTCAGCGTTGTGGGATTTTTTTTTTTTAAATAATGTTAACAACTTAATGTGAAAATGGAACTTGAGTTTATTTAGAAAGCTAATATCCTTTTTATTTTTCCTAGGACTGGGAATATTTACTAAATTCAGACTACCACCAGAATGTTGAGTCTCATCTCTTGAATAGATCTTTGTGTTTGAGTCCTTTGGAAGTTTCACAGATGAAAGATGAGGATTTCCCCCAGAATCTCAGTTTGGACTCTTCTACACTTCTGTTCACTCACATACCTGCAATTTTTTTTGTTCTTCACCTGGTCTATGAGGAACTCAAGTTGAACACTCTAATGGGAGAAGGGGTTCGTTCACTTGTTGAACTTCTCGTTCAGTTGGCAAGGTAAATATCATTTATAGATTAGAGATTTCCAAAAGGTCATTAGATGACTTAATACTTGGCCATGAAAGTCAAATAGGAACCTTGCAAATAAATTTCTGAATTCTACCTTCTCAACAAAAAGGAGCATTTTCCATAAGCCACAGAACTGTTTGAAGGATCCATTGTGTAAGGGCCATGAGTCAGGCTGGAGTTGCAGTTTTTTGTCCTCAGATGAGTGGAAAAGGCATGGGAGTAGTGTGTTACACAGTGAGGATAACCTGTTTGCCTTTCATTTTGACACCATGATTGTGGTGGAAAGTCTGTAATGACACCTGCTGTTTTTATAATGATGCCTTAGATTCAAATAGTGTTTGAAAGTGAAAGTTGCTCAGGTATGTCCAACTCTTTGTGACCCCATGGACTCCATGGAATTCTCCAGGCCAGAATACTGGAGTGGGTAGCCTTTCCCTTCTCCAGGGGATCTTCCCAACCCAGGAATCAAACCCAGGTCTCCCACATTGCAGACGGATTCTTTATCAGCTGAGCCACAAGGGAAGCCCAAGAATACTGGATTGGGTAGCCTATCCCTTCTCCAGAGGATCTTCCTGACCCAGGAATCGAACTGGAGTCTCTTGTGTTTTAAGCAAATTCTTTACCAACTGAGCTGTCAGGGTTTAAACTAACAAAATTGTACTTTACATGCAGAAATTGTCAAAGTAGGTATTACAGTCCCTGTTCCAATGATGAGGAAATATGCTTAAATTTTGAAGGGAAAAATTTGTGTGTGTGTGTGTGTGGACCACCAAAAACATTTATTTATTTATTTATTTATTGCTGTGGTGGGCCTTCGCTGATGCTCGAGCTTTTCTCTAGTTGTGATGAGTGGAGGCTACTCTCTATCTGCTGTCCGGGCCTCTCATTTTGCGGGCTTCTCTTATTGTGGGGCCTGGGCTCTAGGTGTGTGAGCTTCAGTAGCTGCGGCGCCCGGGTTCTGGAGCACAGGCTCAGTAGTTGTGGTGCGCAGGCTTAGTTGCTCCGCGGCATGTGGGATTTTCCTGCACGGGGAATGGAACCCATGTTTCCTGCATTGGCAGGCAGATTCTTTACCACTGAGCCACCAAGGAAGCCTCTCAAGTTTGTTTTTAAGAACAGGAGCCGTCTGCTAGATGTTGGTTCTCTTTGCTGGCCCTTGATTGCCCCAGCCTGGTCTTCCCTGTCTTCCAGGCTCTTGTAGTGGATCTACAGTAAGACTGTTCTGATGGTATTTTCAACAGTCTTTTCTAACACCTTGTGTTTGGCACTGAACTCAAAATGCTTATACTTAGGTGTTGTTTGAGCCTTTGTGACCTTTGGTTAAGGTTAAGTTTGAATTAAAGTTTGAATTAAAATGCCAACCTCTGAGTTAAGGTTGTAGTATATTTTCTAATTTTTGTTACCTTCCTTGAGATACTGAAATTCTTTTCTGAGACACAACAATTTAAATTGATGGTTAGTTTCTCTTAATGACAAAGCATTACTATGAGGAAGATACTTTTGTAATAAAATGATTCTCAAACCCTAATCATGGCTCTTTGAAATAGGTAAAATTGGTATAATGTTTTACACTTTATAAGGTATTTCTCATACATATTATTTAATCTTAAAAGCTTGAGGGTGAGTTGACTGGTGTTCACCATTTTCTAGAAGAAAAATTACTGAGATTCAGAAAGTTGACTTCCTGAAGACCACACAGCTAACAAATTAACAGAGGAGAAATTGGACCACAGTTTTCACAGCAATTTTACCCTCAAAATTTATCTAGCAGAAGGCATTTTGGTTGCATTTGTCATACTAGGCGCTTTAAAGTCCAGAAATAAATACAGAGACTCTAGATGTGGTTGTCTTCTTTCTCCTAAGTAAATGTTTTAAATTAAAAAGGTCAACTGAAGAGTCTTCTTAACTGTTTGGGAGGAGAATGCCATAATACCTTGCTTGTTAATTCCTTTTCTATGTTCCATTGTTTTAGGGACTTAAAATTGGAGCCTTACGTAGATCATTACTATAGAGACTACCCAACACTTGTCAGAACTACTGGACAAGTGTGTGCAATTGACCAAGGTAAGTGTTCTGCCGTTAAAGATTTTCTCAACAGTATACTGACCTTTGCTTGTATTTTTCTTGGTAAATAGCAGAGGATACATTTCTTACTGTTAACCTCTAAATCAGGGGTAGTGTCTTTCCACCAGGCAGATTTTAGTTTGTAGTGTTTGATCTCTGACTTGTAGTAGTAGGCCATAGCTTCTTCAGGATGGGGGATGTTGGGGGGTATTTTACTCATCCCCAAGATTCTGCCTTGCAAAAGCTGAAAGCTTCCAGTGCCAAGGATGCTTTGCTATCCTGTGTGCTCCAGTTAGTAACCACCCACTGTGTGCTATTTTAGTTAATTAAACTAAAAATTCGGTTCCTCAGTTGCCCTGGCCACATTGCAAGTGCTCAGCAGTCATATGGGGCTGGTGGTTGCCATATTGAACAGTACAGATACAGAACAGTTTTATAGCCATTGTATTGTCTTAGACCCTGAGTTAAACGGCCTCAAGATTGGGGCCCAGTTGTTAAAACAGAGCAGAATCCTGGGTATCTTGTCTTTTCTCACCATTAGAGTTAGAGCAGAAAATTTTGGTGACATTCTTTAATATGCCTTGAACATAAGGATGCGCTAAATTTCCATCCAGGATCAGATAAAATATTAGTCAGTTAAATTCTACATACTATAATGTGATCAGATACTTACTATGACAGAAAACATGAAGCATTTTAGAGAAAATGGAAAAAATGTTACTCTGATTGTTTTCAGATGACAGGCATTGTTGATTATCTTTCCTTTGAACTAAAACAGTTTGTTTTAGTGTATACTTGCATCTTTACAAACATTTATCTAATTCTGAAGGTCAAACAGGATCTATGCAGTACCCGTCATTTTTCACTCCTGAGCCACCTAGTGTTTATCAGTGGGTGAGCTCCTGCCTGAAGGGGGAAGGAGTGCCCCCCTATCCTTACCTCCCCGGAATCTGTGAACGAGGCAGACTTGTAGTCTTGGTATGTATTCAGTTTGTTGTCAAGCTTTTTTGTTTTTTTCAACTTTCAATGTAATGTAAAAAATTATCATATAGAAAAATTACTCCCCCCACCCCATTTTGTGTTTTGCTCTGTGGTAATATTGAGCATAAATAAATGTTGAGTTGATGTAATCCCTCCCATAATTAGAATTCAGAATGGTTCTATCAACCCCCTCAGAAAATTCCCTCCTGCTTTTGAGATTCATTCAAGTATTTCTGTAGCAGCAGTTCATTGCACTTAACTGCTGAGTGTTGGCTATACATTGTGTGCATATATATATCACATTGGTTTATCCATTCGTCCATTGACGATACTTGAGTTGACTCCAGTTTTTAAGCAGTTATGAATACAGCTGCCATAGACATTCATGTCTAGGTTTTTGTGTGAACAGAAGTTTTCATTTCTCTAGGGTAGGTACCCACAGGTGGGATTGATGGCCATATAGCAAGTATATGTAAGATTAATACATTTAAGAAACTGTAAGCTGTTTTTTAGAGTCTCTGTTATTGTCATTGTTGTTCAGTTGCCAAGTTGTGTCCAACTGTTTGCGACCCCATGGACTGCAGCACACTAGGCTCCTCTGTCTTTCAGTGTCTCCCAGAGTTTGCTCAAATTCATGTCCATTGAATCAGTGATGTCATCTAATCATCTTATCCTCTGCCACCCTCTTCTCCTTTTGCCTTCTTCCTAGCATCAGGGTCTTTCCAATGAATTGGCTCTTTGCATCAGGTGGCCAAAGTATGGGAACTTCAGCTTCAGCATCAGTCCTTCCAATGAATATTCAGGGTTGATTTCCTTTAGGATTGACTGGTTGGATCTTCTTGCAGTCCAAGGCGCTCTCAAAAGTCTTCTCCAACACAATTCAAAAGCATCGTTCCTTTGGTGCTCAGCCTTCTTTATCATCAGACTTTCACAGCTGTACATTACTAATGGAAAATCCATAGCTTAGACTATACGATCTTTGTTGGCAGAGTAATGTGTCTGCTTTTTAATACACTGTCTGGGTTTGTTATAGCTTTTCTTCCAAGAAGGAAGCATTCACTAATTTCATGTGTCTGTTTCATGTATCTGTATTTCTGCCATCAGTATGTGAGCGTTCCAATTTCCCTGCATGCATTCTGGTCAGTTTTTGGTATTGTCATGATTTGTAAATTTTCTCATTCTTAGAGATGTGCAGTGGTTTAAATACGCGTTTTCTTCATGGCTAGTGATATTTTGAATGTGCCTACTAGGAGGTTTTGTCAGACACATGGGTTTGAAGTATTTTCTCCTGTGGTTTGTCATGTCCTATTCTCTTAATGCTTTGTGGAGCACAAATGTTTAATTTCAATGCAGCCAGTTTATCCACTTTTTTCTGTATGGATAGTGCACTTGGTGTCATGTCTGTGAACTTATTATCCAAGTCAGAAAGATTTTCTCCTGTTTTTGTCCAGAAATTTTACAATTTCATGTTTTTTAATTAGATCCATGATCCATTTTGTTAATGTTTTTTTAATCAGATGTGAGGTTTATGTTGAGATTTTTATTCCATTTGAATGGTCAGTTTTTTTTTAACATAAATTGTTGGGAACACTATTCTTTCTCTTTTGCAGTTTTTCAGAAATAAGTTGACTACATATTTGTAGGTCTGTCTCTGGACTTTTTATTCTAGTCCATTGGTGTGTGTTGTGGTCCACACACTCTTGATTACTGTAGCTTTATAGTCAGTCTTAAAATTGGTTAGTGTGACTCTTCCTTCCATTACTTTTCTTTTTTTAAATTATTTTAGCTATTTTAATACCTTTGCCTTTTCCTTTAAATTTTATAATTGGCTTATCCATAGCTACAAAAAATCCTACTTGAATTTCTTTTTAATGAAATAATTTTTATTAAAAAAAAATTAACTCATGTTATTACTACATAGTTAATCCAAGATCAGAAGTGATTCAGATAGAGCCAAAGGGCATCAGTAAAGGTAAGTTCCTTCACAATAGCGTCCCTTGGTCTCCTTATACTGGAGCAGCCTGCAGAGTGGTCTTCTGTGGACCTTTCTTGAGATGAGGCTTTCCCAGGCTTATAGGAGAACCAGATCTGTTGTCTCCTGTCTCAGATATCACTGGACTAGATAAATGTCCTTGCTGCCCACCTGCTCCTCCTTTACTCTGTGGTCTGCTTCCTTCATGTTGAGAGAGGCTTCAGTATCTGCCATGGCTCTGAAATGGACGTGCAGAATGGTGATTTTGCTTTTTTTAAAAAAACACTTCCCTTGGTCTCCTTATACTGGAGCAGCCTGCAGAGTGGTCTTCTGTGGACCTTTCTTGAGATGAGGCTTTCCCAGGCTTATAGGAGAACCAGATCTGTTGTCTCCTGTCTCAGATATCACTGGACTAGATAAATGTCCTTGCTGCCCACCTGCTCCTCCTTTACTCTGTGGTCTGCTTCCTTCATGTTGAGAGAGGCTTCAGTATCTGCCATGGCTCTGAAATGGACGTGCAGAATGGTGATTTTGCTTTTTTTTAAAAAAACACTGATAAAATATATATAACATAATATTATTTTAATTGTACGATTCAGTGGTGATTAGTCCATTCACAGTGTATTAAGAGCAGCACAATACTTTTTCATTCCTTGCTGCTTATGTGGAAACATTTAGGTGAATTCACCAGATACTTTGGTTCTGTACAACTCCGCTAAAATGGGGTAGACTCAGTGTTATAGCTACCCAAGAGGGAGCCAGAGATATATGAATAAGCCAAAGGTGTTCCGTGTCCAGCTTACACTAGTCAACTTACAGATATTCGTGTTATATCTTTCTTAGATACAATGTCAGTGACTTTCAGGAACCTGTCATTTGTAGTGTCTGTACTGGTTTAGAGTTAGGACTTGAAGACCCTCCAGCACTGTGGTGAGATTTTAATACGATCATGCTGCCACTTTCTTCCCAAAAAAAGCTGTAGGTGCAGATCTTAGTCGTAATAGCAAATACTCAAAGGAGAACTTTGAAGGCTGAAGTGGAGAAGGGCCTAGAGGAGTAGAGAGTTGGGGTTTACCTCATCCCAAGTTGGGGCGCTAGCGATAAAGAGCCCACCCGCCAGTGCAGGAGACATGAGTCCTGGATTCAATCCGTGGGTCGGGGAGACCCCCTGGAGGAGGAAATGGCAACCCACTCCAGTGTTCTTGCCTGGAGAACCCCATGGACAGAGGAGCCTGGTGGGCTACAGTCCCTAGGGTTGCAAAGAGTCATACATGACTGAAAGGACTCAGCATCCACTCAACACAAATGACACAAATGTCAGTCAGTTTGTAAGCAGAGGTTGGTACATATTTCTAACGGAATACCCCTCGGCAGTGAAAAGAAAGAAACTGCTGATACACACAGTAATGTGGATGAATCTCACCAAAGTGCTGAGTTAATGAAATAGGACACAGAAGACAGCATGTTCTGTGACTCCGTTTGCATGCTATTGAAGAAGAAGCAAAATACAGGAAGAGAAAAAAGATGCGTTATTTATTCCCAGTGATTCCCAAGGGCACTTCTGGTGTGACGCAAGCATTCTGTGTCCTGACTGTGGTTATCTGATTGTATAATGTTTGTCAAAACACAGAGCTCTGTATCTAAAATGGGCTAATCTTCCTGTCTGTGCTTATGCCTTGAGTTTAAAAAATAATGTTAAGTTTCTCTTTATGCAGAGTATTGCACTTTACATACTTGGTGATGAAAGCTCTCTCTCTGATGAATCATCACAGTATTTATCCAGAATAAGTATAGGTAAGTCAATCTAACATTAGGCTTCCCCAGACAAATTTTTATAGATGTCGGTATCAGAGTTGAAATAAAAAAATTGAAACTTTTCTAAGTGTGCTTCAGGTGCCGTGTCTTGCTTCATTTTAGAAGTGACAAAATCACACAGTTCTAGTCTTGAGTCCACAACTGACTTTCAGAGACCAAGATTACTAAAAATCTGACAATCTACATTTTCAGTATGTCTAAAAAGGGCTGTTTTAGCCCCAGATCATTCTTTCCAACCTGCCAGAGTACTGCTTATTTTGTTGTTTTTTAGAAGTTTTTTATCTGTAATTTTTCTTTCCAAATGTCTTCTATATGTTGCATGCTTTCTTTACCAGGATAACTATCAAAATAAAGTTTTGTTCTGTTTTAGCACCCCAGAAGCCACAAGCAGAACAAGGGAGAGCAGGTGACTTTTATTCAGTTTGTGCCTTTACACTGTTTGTTTCATGGCTTCCTATTTAATAAACTCACGTTTGTTCTCTTGCAGGCTTAGTTTCAGCCATTCTACGTCGGTTTCTAGCCTAGCTGAGAGATTAGTTGTCTGGATGACTAACGTAGGTAAGGCCATCTTTGTTACCTTTCACGTGTCTTTGGAATCCCTTCCTTGGACTGCTCTTCCTTAACCAGGCCCTGTGTCCTCAGAGCTCACTAGAGCTGGGAGGCATGAGAAGGCAGGGCCTCTAGCTCTACAGAAGGATCCCACGGGGTTGAGCTGATGGCCCCCCTGAGCCACCCTTTCTTTGCCTGACAGTCTCACAGCTTCCCTCTACTGATATCTTGGGTACCAGCCTTTTCTCCTTTGGTGGGTGGAAAATCTTTGTCTTTCCTCTGAGACCAGTAGAGGCTGTGGCTTTGTAGAGTGGCCCCAGAATGGAGAATGCTAATCACTATACGTTCAGATTTGAAGCTGTTAAATACTCAGATACCAGAAATGATTATTTCTGGCAAAATCTAAAAGTAATGTGTGTATATCTTAGAGTATGCTTTTGAATGATATAGGCCAGGGATTTTATGCACCAAGAGGCAGATTCACCTGGGACAAGGGAAAGAAAGGCAAAGAGTTTATTCTCTCTTCCTAAAGATTGTGCCTTTGGGTTTTAAGCTGAGTAAACTACCAAAACTTTATGTAAAAATGAACTAAAATGTTTTTAAAATATTAACAATATGAAAACATAAAAAT